>JADRCH010000802.1:582917-633910 GCA_019843965.1 Rhynchomys soricoides
AACCCTGACCATTAGTTAACCCTGACCATTAGTTAACCCTGACCATTGACCACTCTCAATTATTTTCCATCTCAGTTATTCGAGCCATCTTCCTCTAACTTCAAATATCTCATTTCTTCATACCGTAGTTGCTGACCTTGTAAGTCAGATTTTCTGTAGCCTATTAAGAACCTTCTCAAATTCTAAGTAAATATGTCTTTCTTGCTCCCATGGCCTCTAAATAAATGCTCTATAGCCCTGTTCAAGAAATGTTTTCTCAAGTTTATTTTCTCTTAATTAAAAGTATTTGTCTACTTATATATGTTAATTTTTTTTCATTTCATTCTTCTTTTTCTGGCTTTCTTTTTAGAACCTAATATAGTGATTTATATATTTTGCTTGATCATATTTGCTGCTAGGAAGTTTTACAATTTAAAAGGCTGTTTTTAATTTTTTCAGTATATTGATTTCATGTTTAAAATGTAAGAATGTTTTTTTCATAGTAATAATATTTTCCTAAATTGATTGATAACCTGGGGAAGTCACACTGATTTCTAAGAATCAAATATTAACTAGTTTTCTTTCTGTTTTAATTTGATATTCTACATCTTACAATTTATGTTGTGAACATAAAATTTTTAACAGTGAAAAGAGGCACATTTCATCTCCCTTATGTTAAAGAAATAAAAGCAGTATATTTTTAAACTATTAAATTGACAAAAATAAAAGAAAATAGCATCTAATATTGAGATGTATATTGTAAAAGAGACCCTCAGTAGCTGAAGGTAATAATTTAACCTGGTACAGTTTTATAAAATAAATTCTAAATATATCTATTAAAACCTTTAAAGATGTTTAGAGCATACCCTTACCCACAAATATACATGAATTTAATCTTAACAAAGTATATGAGAGTATAGACACATGTATATATTTACCATAATGAAATTTTTATATATATATATATATATATCATCCTTAAATGTCAAGATTTTTAAAGTCAAGAATTTTAAAGAGAGGTTGGACAGATGAATCAGTTGCTACAAGCACTGGCTATACAATTGTGAGGAGCACAGTTTGATTCCCAGCACCCACATCACAAGGCATTTAAGAAGACAAAGAGAGACATGCTTTGTCTTGGACTCTCTGGAGCTGGGGCAACAGGCAGCTGCTGAGGACTGCCTAGTGTGTGTGCTGGGAACCAAACTTGCCTCCTCTGTAAGAGCAGCATTCACTCTTAACAACCAAGCAACCTACACCGCCCCATGATTAAGAGAGTTTGACCTGAGGACAGAGTAACTTAGAACAGGGACTGGAATGCTTTGGGGATTTTTTCTGAAGACTGTACACCATTTTATTTTTTAGGTCAACAGATACTAAGAGCTAAATTATTTTACATTAAATTTTCTACTACATTCACTTAAACATTATAATATAAGCAACACTCTGGTGAAAGAATGTGAGATCACTGTTAATACTTTGATTTGCAAAAACCTATTTCCAAATGAGGTTATACTCAGAGGTTCTGGACACACATAAAATTATGTGAGACAGTATTCAAACTCTTACAACTATACTCTAATATTTCTTCTTGTAGTATTTTTTCTTTTTATGTTAGACAGACATGGAATCTGAGAACTTTCATTGCTACTAGAATTTAAGACTGATACAGTAAACACATGTCTTAGTCGGGGTTTCTATTCCTGCACAAACATCATGACCAAGATGCAAGTTGGGGAGGAAAGGGTTTATTGAGCTTATACTTCCATGCTGCTGTTCATCACAAAAGGAAATCAGGACTGGAACTCAAGCAGGTCAAGGAGCAGGAGCTGATGCAGAGGTCATGGAGAAATGCTGCTTACTGGCTTGCTTGCTTCTGGCTTGCTCAGCTGATTTTCTTATAGAGCCCAAGACTGCCAGCCCATAGATGGTACTACTCACTAGGGGCCCTCCCCCCTTGATAACTAATTGAGAAAATGCCTTACCGCTGGATCTCATGGAGGCATTTTCTCAACTGAAACTCCTTTCTCTGAGATAACTCCAGCTTGTGTCAAGTTGACACAAAACCAGCCAGTACCACACATAAACTCTCTTTTCTTCCTTAATTAAGCAAATGTTTATGAATGAACAGGTACTGTGTTGCATTGTTTAAGGCACAGATGTGTCTTATTTGATCCATTAAGGTACTTAGCCCTATGAAGTTTAGATTCTTCAGACAGTATATAGAAAACAAGAAATTCTAATTATTTGATAACATTTCAGATATTCAGAGGCAAATAAGTATAGAATGAAAAGAAACTCCTTGAGGTTGGAATCATTGAAAGCTGAAACTTGAACAAAAGATCTGAAGGATAAGAAACAGCTAGCCATATGCGTGTCAATAAAACATATAGGAAGGAGTCATGGTAATTGCAAAGGCGCTGCATTATGATGCAGCTATGGTCTAACCAAGAGATTTCAGAGAGCTGAATCTACATGGAATGCAGTTGGCAAAGGGAATTTTTGGGCAATGAGGCAAAAAAGGGCAACAGGAGCAAAGTACTTTTGACCATGCCAAGAACTTGTATTTCATTTTTTAAAAGATTTATTAATGTACATGAGTACACTGTGGCTGTCTTCAGACACACCAGAAGAGGGCATCAGATCCCATTACAGATGATTGTGAGCCACCATGTGGTTGCTGGAAATCGAATTCAGGAACTCTGGGAAAGCAGTCAGTGCTCTTAATCACTGAACCATCTCTCCAGCTCTATATTTCAAGTTAAAATTACCTGAATGTTCTAAGTATGGGAGAAGTATCATCTGATTTATGCTTTCAAAAATAAGGTTTTGAGTATGGGTATATGTATATGAGAGAAAGAGAGAGAGAATTGTGAGCAGACAAAGTCAGCCTCAGGTGTTGCTCTGCAGATTCTGTCCACCTTGTTTTTCTGAGCTAGCGTCTTCCACTGGCCTGGAACTCACCATTTAGGCAAGGCCAACTGGCCACTGTGCCCCAAGTATCTTCTCCACTTCTGGAATTGCTAGCATATGCAGCCAAGCCTAGTTTTTCATGTGAGCAGTAGAAGTTGAACTTGAGTCTTCATGCTGGCACAAAAGTGCTTTACTGACTAAAACTGCCTCTTGTTAACTGGAGGTTAGTAGATACTCTAGTCCACTCTTTAGGAATGATTCCATAGTTTGGACATGGACTATAGTCAAAGGTTCATGGATTAAAGTCTTAGTTTATGGATTAAATTTAGTTTATGAATTAAACTGGGATCATTTGTAGGTGTTAGGAGGAATAGGGAACAGGGAAGTGTGGCAGAAGGATGGAAAGGAGGCTTAAGAGGAACGAATATGAGAAAACTACAATGATGTACTATATGCATGAAAATGTCATAGTTAGGTACATTATTTCAAATGCTAACTAAAAACCTCAGTGTTTAAAATAAAGTCTTAGTTTCCAGCTTGGTTCTTTGTGTTGTGAACTTGAAAAAACCTTTAAGAGTTCAGGTGTAGTGGGAAATCGTTACATTGCATTGGACATGTTCTAGAAGGAAGGAATGGGACTTCAACACATCCTCATCCTCTCTACTGATGGCCTTCCATGGTTTGCCCTACCTGGTGTCCTGACATAGCAGAGGCTGAAAGGAAAAGATCAAGTCAGCTGTGCACTTAAACCTTTCAAACTCAAGAGCCAAAACATGCCTCTTCTCTTCAGAAGTTTGTTATTTCATGTAATAGTTACATATAGAAAGTTCACTAATGTGGACGGTGAAGTGAGGGTGCCAGGTCTTGACCTCAGCTAGCAAACAAGAACCTCATTAATCTTCTATAGCTCCAAGCTATGATAGACTCTCTGACTTGCCTGAGCTTATGCTGTCATGATGATGTGTTATTTGGCCATTTGAGATTAGATTTATCTTGCTGCAGTAAAGTAAAGTAACCTCTGTCAAAAAATAATTTCCCCAGCACTGTAGCCCAGAATGATCCCATACAGCACCACACAGCCCTTGGCAAACTCTCACACTGAAGGCAAGTAGCTTAGCCCTCCCTCCCTCCTGAAAGTGCTGAGTAGGGAGGGGCAATTCTTGCAGGGATTTCCTAGAGTCTGCTTTGGAGTCGAGGAAATAATATTTCTTCCTCACTGTTTCCTTGTGTGGCTCTGTTTTCTCATTGAACACAAGAAACTGTGTTTCTGGACCACAAAATGAAAACTACACTAATTATGACTTATAAACAGCTTGACTCAAAGCTAGCAATAATACAGATATTTGTGATGCTATGAATATTTATTTCATTTTATTTGGCAAGAGTCATGATAAGTTATTCGGAATTATTTCTTTAAAAAACAAACAAACAAAAAAAAGACCTTTCATTTGTGTGGTGAGAGATCTCTGCCTGGGCCACCATAGCTCCATAGCCAAATAGCACCAGGAGAAAGCTAGCCTCCCAGGAGTGTGGAAAAGCCTGTGAGTGGGGGTAAGAATAACAATACTGCTCAGCGGGACTCACCGGAATCCTTGTGACACAAGAACTGAGGAACAGCTGAGGGAAGGAGCCTTCAGGTTTCCATCTGTGGCTGGAGACCTCCGCCTTTGGCTCCATAGCCAAAGAGTGCCAAAGAGAAAGCTAGACTGAGTGTGGGCAAGCCTGTCTGCTCAGAGGGACCCACCTGAAATCCCCAGGACACAGGAACTGAGGAGTGGTTCTGTGGCTTCTTTTGGTGGCCAGAAGCTGATCCTGTGACACAGGGCTCCATATTAAAATAGTGCCAGGAGAGAGCTGGTATCCCAGGAATGCCAACACACCTTCAAGCACAGGCAAGACCACCACGTCTGTTCAAATGCACTGGATCAAGAGGGACACTTGCATAGTCCTCAGGATACAGGAAACAAGGGGCAGCTGGGAACAAGATCCTTCTGTTTTCTGTCTGTGCCCCAGAGTTGACCCTGCACCACAGTTCTCCAAACCCAATTCCTCTCAGAGAGAGCTGGTCTTCAAGGAGTATTGACACAGAGGATTGCAGGAGAGACAAGCCACAGTCAGACAGAGTAAGACCAGCTAACAGCAGAGATAACCAGATGACAAAAGGCAAGGGCAAGAATATAAGGAACAGAAACCAAGACTACTTGGCATCATCAGAGCCCAGCTCTCCCACCACAGCAAGCCCTGGATACCCCAACACACCAGAAAAGCAAGACTCAGACTTAAAATCACATCTCATGATGATGATAGAAGATTTTAAGAGGGAAACAAATAACTCCCTTAAAGAAATACAAGAGAACTCAGGTAAACAACTAGAAGCCCTAAAAGAGGAAACACAAAAATCCCTTAAAGAATTACAGGAAAACACGATAAGAAAGACAAAGGAAATGAACAAAACCATCCAGGAACTAAAAATAGAAACAATAAAAAAATCACAAAGGGAGACAACTCTAGAGTTAGAAAACCTAGGAAAGAGATCAGGAGTGATAGATACAAGCATCACCAACAGAATACAAGAGATAAAAGAGAGAATCTCAGGCTCCAAAGATACCATAGAAAACATGGACACAACAGTCAAAGAAAACGCAAAATGCAAACATCTCCTAACCCAAAACATCCAGGATATCCAGGATACAATGAGAAGACAGAACCTGGGGATAATAGATATAGAAGAGAGTGAAGATTCCCAACTTAAAGGACCAGTAAATATCTTCAACAAAATTATAGAAGAAAACTTCACTAACCTAAAGAAAGAAATGAACATAAATATACAAGAAGCATACAGAACTCCAAATAGATTGGACCAGAAAAGAAATTCCTCCTGTCACATTATAGTCAAAACACCAAATACACAAAATAAGGAAAGAATATTAAAACCAGTAAGGGAAAAATGTCAAGTAACATATAAAGGCAGACCTATCAGAATTACACCAGATTTCTCACCAGAGACTATGAAAGCTAGAAGATTGTGGGCAGATCTCATACAGACCCTAAGATAACACAAATGCCAGCCCAGGCTGCTATACCCAGCAAAACTCTCAATTATCATAGATGAGAAACCAAAATATTCCATGACAAAACCAAATTTACACAATATGTTTCCACAAACCCAGCCCTACAAAGGATAATAGATGGAAAAAGCCAACTCAAGGAGGGAAAACACACCCTAGAAAAAGCAAGAAAGTAATCTTTCAACAAACTCAAAAGAAGATAGCAACACAAACATAAAAATAACATCGAAAATAACAGGAACCAACAATCACTATTCCTTAATATCTCTTAACATCAATGGATCCAATTCCCCAATAAAAAGACATAGACTGACAGACTGGATGCATAAACAGAACCCAGCATTTTACAGCATACAGGAAATGCACCTCAGGGTTAAAGACAAACACTACCTCTAAGTAAAGGGCTGAAAAACAATTTTCCAGGCAAATGGTCTCAAGAAACAGGCTGGAGTAACCATCCTAATATCGGATAAAATCAACTTCCATCCAAAAGCCATCAAAAAACATAAGGAAGGACACTTCATATTCATCAAAGGAAAAATCTACCAAGAAGAACTCTCAGTTTTGAACACCTATGCCCCGAATGCAAGATAACCCACATTCATAAAAGAAACTTTACTAAAGCTCAAAGCACACATTGCACCTCACATAATAATAGTGGGAGACTTCAACACCCCACTCTCATCAATGGACAGACCTTGGAAACACAAACTAAACAGAGACACAGTGAAACTAACAGATGTTATGAACTAAATGGAATTAACAGATATCTATAGAACATTTCATCCTAAATCAAAAGAATATACTTTCTTCTCAGCACCTCATGGTACCTTCTCCAAAATAGATCATACAATCGGTCACAAAACAAATCTCAACAGATATAAGAAGTTAGAAATAGTCCCATGCCTCCTATCAGATCACTACGGATTAAGGCTGGTCTTCAATGGCAACAACAAGAACAGAAAGCCCACATACACATGTAAGCTGAACAACACTCTACTCAGTGATAATTTGGTCAAGGAAGAAATGAAGAAAGAAATTAAAGACTTCCTATAATTTAGTGAAAATGAAAATACAACATACCCAGACCTATGGGACACAATGAAAGCAGTGTTAAGAGGAAAATTCATAGCTCTGAATGCCTCCAAAAGGAATCTAGAGAGAGCATATACTAGCAGCTTAACAGTACACCTGAAAGCTCTAGAACAAGAAGGAGATAATACACCCAAAAGTAGTAGAAAGCAGGAAATAATCAAATCAAAGCCTGAAATCAACCAAGTAGAAACAAAAAGAACTATACAAAGAATCAACAAAACCAGGAGCTGGTTCTTTGAGAAAATCAACAAGATAGATAAATCCTTAGCCAGACTAACCAGAGGGCACAGAGACAGTATCCAAATAAACAAAATTAAAAATGAAAAGGGAGATATGACAACAGATTCTGAGGAAATTCAAAAATTCATCAGATCCTAATACAGAAGCTTATACTCAACAAAATTGGAAAATCTGGATGAAATGGACAATTTTCTAGACAGATACCAAATACTAAAGTTAAGGCAGGATCAGAAAAACCATCTAAACAGTCCCACAACTCCTAAAGAAATAGACGCAGTCATTAAAAGTCTCCCAACCAAACAAAGCCCAGGAACAGGTGGGTTCAGTGCAGAATTCTATCAGACCTTCAAAGAAGACCTAATAACAATATTCTTCAATCTATTCCACAAAATAGAAACAGAAGGAACACTACTCAATTCATTCTATGAGGCCACAGTTACACTGATACCAAAATGACACAAAGACCCAGCAAAGAACAAAAACTTCAGACCAATTTCCCTTATGGATATCGACGCAAAAATACTCAACAAAATTCTTGCAAACTGAATCCAAGAACACATCAAAAAGATCATTCACCATGATCAAGAAGGCTTCATCCCAGGGATAAAAGGATGGTTCAATACCCGGAAATCTAGCAATGTAATCCACTACATAAACAAACTCAAAGAAAAAACCACATGGTCATTTCATCACAGGTTGAAAAAGCATTTGACAAAACTGAACATCTTTTTATGATAAACATTTTGGAAAGACAGAAATTCAGGTCCATACCTCAACATAGTAAAAGCAATATACAGAAAACCAGTGGTCAACATCAAACTAAATGGAGGGAAACATTAAGCAATCCCATTAAAATCAGGGAATAGGCAAGGCCTATTCTCTCTCCCTATCTATTCAATATAGTACTTGAAGTTCTAGCTAGAGCAATTAGACGACAAAAGGAGGTCAAAGGGATACAAATTGGAAAGGAAGAAATCAAAATATCACTATTTGCAGATGATATGATGGTATACTTAAGTGACCCAAAAAACTCCACCAGAGAACTGCTACAGCTGATAAACAACATCAGCAAACTGGCAGGATACAAAATTAACTCAAACAAATCTGTAGCCTTCCTATACTCGAAGGATATACAGGCTGAGAAAGAAACTGGTGAAATGACACCGTTCACAATTGTCACAAACAATATAAAGTATCTTGGTGTGACTCTAACCAAACAAGTGAAATATCTATATGACAAGAACTTCAAGTCACTGAAGAAAGAAATCGAAGAAGACCTCTGAAGATGGAAAGATCTCCCATACTCATGGATTGGCAGGATTAATATAGTAAAAATGGTCATCCCACTGAAAGCAATCTACAGATTCAGTGCAATCCCCATCAAAATCCCAACTCAATCCTTCATAGACTAAGAAAGAGCAATTCTAAAATTCATATGGAATAACAAAAAACTCAGGACAGCAAAAACAATTCTCAACAATAAAAGAAGTGCTGGGTGAATCAGCATCCCTGACCTCAAGCTGTGCTACAGAGCAGTAGTGATAAAAACTGCATGGTATTGGTACAGTGACAGGCAGGGAGATCAAGGGAATAGAATTGAAGACCCAGGAATGAACCCACACACTTACAGTCACTTAATCTTTGACAAAGGAGCTAAAACCATCCAGTGGAAAAAAAACAGCATTTTCAACAAATGGTGCTGATTCAATTGGCGGTCTACATGTAGAAGGTTATTAATTGATCCATTCCTAACTCCCTGTACAAAGCTCAAGTCCAAGTGGATCAAGGATTTTCACATAAAATCAGATACAATGAATCTACTAGAAGAGAAAGTGGGGGAAAGTCTCGAACACTTGGGCACAGGGGAAAAGTTCCTGAACAGAACACCAATGGCTTATGCTCTAAGATCAAGAATCGACAAATGGGACCTAATGAAATTACAAAGCTTCTGTAAGGCAAAGGACAGCGTAAATAGGACAAAACGGCAACCTACAGATTAGGAAAAGATCTTTACCAATCCTACGTCCGATAGAGGGCTACTATCCAAGGTATACAAAGAACTCAAGAAGTTAAACTCCAGAGATCCAAATAACCTTATCACAAAATGGGGAACAGAGCTAAACAGAGTATTTTCAAGTGAGGAAACAGGAAGGGCTGAGAAGCACCTAAAGAAATGTTCAACATCCTTAGTCATCAGGGAAATGCAAATCAAAACAACCCTGAGATTCTACCTCATACCAGTCAGAATGGCTAAGATCAAAAACTCACATGACAGCAGATGCTGTTGAGGATGTGGAGAAAGAGGAACACTCTTCCATTTCTGGTGGGATTGCAAGCTGGTACAGCCTCTCTGGAAATCAGTTTGGTGGACCCTCTGAAAAATGAACATAATACTACCTGAGGACCTAGCTATTCCACTCCTGGGCATAAACTCAGAAGATGCTCCAACATGTAATAAAGACACATGTTCCACTATGTTCATAGCAGCTATATAATAATAATAGCCAGAAGCTGGAAACAACCCAGATGTCCCTCAAAAGAGGAATGGATACAGAAAATGTGGTACATTTACACAATGGAATACTACTCAGCTATTAAAAACAATGACTTCATGAAATTCATAGGCAAATGGATGGAACTTGAAAATATCATCCTGAGCAAGGTAATGCAGTCACAAAAGAATGAACACGGTATGTACTCACCTGTAAGTGGATATTAGCCCAAAATTTTGGAATACCCAAGATTCACTCCACAGCAACCATTGGGCTGAGAGAGAGGTCCCAGATAGAGGAGTTGGAGACAGGACTGAAGGAGCTGAGAGAGTTTGCAGCCCCATGGAGGGAGCAACAATGTCAACTGGCCTGACCCCCTGATGTTTCCGGAGACTGGATCACCAACCAAAGAATACACATGGAGGGACCCATGGTGCTGGCCACAAATGTGGCAGAGGAGGGTCTTGTTAGCCATTGGGGTTGGAAAGGCCCTTGGGCCTGAGGGTATTAGATGCCCCAGTATAGGAGAATGCCAAGGAGGGAAGACGAGAGTGAGTGGGTGACTGGGTGGGGGAATACTCTCATAGAGGCAGGGGGAGCTGGAGGGGATGGGGCATTTCAAAGGGGAGACCCGGAAAGGGGGAAACATTTGAAATGTAAATAAAGTATCAAAAAAGAAAAAGAAAAAAGAAAAAAATGTACTAGAATAAATTAAATTATTCCCCCTTCTCTCTGTTCTCTCCAACCCCTTCTATTCTCCCAACCTCTCTCAAATTCATGAGCTCTTTTTCTTTAATTATTATTATCACATGTATATGCAAATAAATATATAAATGTAAAAACAAACAAACAACTTACACAGCAGAAGCCACTAAAGGACATAATGTCTAAATGATCGTCCCAACACAGAGGTAGGGGCCTGATCTCCGACTCAGACCTGAGGGTAAGCAGTGATCCCCACCATCACACTGAGGGTAGACTGTGATCTTAATTCTATCCTCTTTGTCTTAGGACAACAATAAAACCTCATCTACTCCAACTTTTGGCTAAACTAATAATAATAATTCGTAGTCTTTGATTAGTGCTACTAATATCTGGGGAGTCTAGACTCTATAGTTTTAGTCTTTTACTGACTAGTAAATGCATGCATTATTTTTTTAACACTAAACAGAAGTGTTCTAGAAAATTCTAAATTCTATGCGGAAGTAGGGCATTACTTCTATGCAATCTGCATGTCTTCAATGAGAGTATTCACTCCCACTACACAGCCAGATATAGCCTGATTCCAGGCCATGTTCATTTTCATTTGATATACCATGTTGTTTTGTAAGTAATCTGCCCTCAACAAATGTTTACAGGTGAGTTAAATCAGTTTTTTTTTTTTTTTTACTTTATTCCTAGGTAAAAACATAGAGAAATCCCAAGCATTAATTTTTCTGAAGTATTTGTATTCATAGAATCTTTTGGTTTAATTTTCTTATGAAGCTTATAGGGCATGATCATTGTTTTAAATATGAGGAGACTCTTGATTCATATTTTACAGAGTATGTTTATATAAGCTCACCTGTAAAATGGTCTTTCTCATGTGTAGTGTTTTTAGTATGTTAATTGTCTTGTTGTTTTCCTAACAGAGTCATCCTATATAACATCTAATATTATACGAGTGGTTTACAGTTTTTAACTCTATTATTGCTGTAGTCAACTCTGTAAAAATGGGTTAATGAATTTTCCTCAGGTGTAGATAAGTTATTCTCACCCCACTGAACAAAAAATCAACACATGAGTTTGTTCTTCGTGTGAAAAATATAGACATAAGTTTCTAAAAAATGCTAACAGAAAGAAGTACCTTCATGGTCAGTGCAGGCGAAATGTAGAAAAATAATTAGGCCATCATTTAAAATGCATAAACACAGCATGTACACATGCATATACACACAGTCTCATTAACTTTAAAGCATAGAAAGTAATTAGAGATTCACTGTTAATGAACATATGGGTTAACTTCTGACACTCCACTGGTTTTAGTTCAGCAATCCTAGAAACAAAGAAAAGCTCACAGACAGATAAGGGAAATGTGAGTGAGTGAGGGCCAGGAAGCAAAATTCCTTTATAACTGTGGAAAGCAGCTTTAGAATAGCCAGCTAGGGAGCAAAGGACTCTCAAAACCATCCCATTGTGAATATGAACAGCCTTGCTCCATCACAACTGCCTGTTGTCACCAGGGAAACTGTTGATGTCTGAGGAAGATCAGGTAGAGGGCACAGAGAGCAGGCAAAGGGAGAGTGACAGAAATATGACTCTAGATAAAAAGAACCTGCCTTCCCAAGCTTCCAAAAGGAAAACTGAGTTGCAGAAAAAAATTGTCATATAGAGTTAAACTTGAGGATAAGCCATTGAGCAATTGCAGAGAAATTAAGGCAGTACTTGGTGCTGTGATCCTATGCATACTTGTATTTAAGTATGCTGACCATTCAATTGAGTTACAACATCAAATTCTGAAGATAATGGCAGCAAGATCAACTTTCTTTATCTTTAGGATTATTACTTCACTGCCAGCAGAAGGCAGCTATGGTGGGCTTCCTACTGACCAAGAGGATGCACCACACGTAATGCCACTTGGGATTATAAACATTGGATGATGCCTCCATTTTAGTTTGAGATGAACAAATTGACCTTTTATACCTACTTATGTCCAGAATCCTCGCTTCCCTAGTCATTGCTTGGAGATGTTGCATTTCTCACAATTAAATATCAGTTCATATTGCTGGGGTTTTCTGTTGAGGTGCTGTCTGGTTTTCCTCATCTGTGAGACTGTGCCTTGAAAGAACACCTTAATTTGTTCATGAAAATAGCACTGTCTTAAGCACTTTATGCCTACTTATGAGATCTACAGTTTCCAGTCTTCTCGTCCTTCTTACTTGCAGTTACAAAAACAAAACAAAAAACACCAAAAACCAAAAAGCATATTCTTCAGTCTTCTTAGCTTATTTTACAATTAGGTTACTTTGATAGTTTCCTTCTTAGTCCTGAAATCAGTTCCTGCCAGCTTACATGACCTTTACTCTACAGCAATGATAATTATCAGTTTAATGTGAATATTAATAAATTAATTTAGCTTCTGGTGATGATTTTCATTTTTCCATCTGTCAGAACGTTACCAATCTCAAAAAACAAATCAGACACTTTCAATTAGAAGCAAAGTAAAGCAATAATAGGAATTTTACACTGAAGCACACACAGGAAACAAAAATGTAAGTAAAACAATGTACCTTCAAAAAGATAGCATGGTGGATTACACACTAGGGTGATACTTTGGAAACTTTTAAAAGAGTTTTGACTTGCCATTAATCACCTTATTTTTAAATATTTTATTTTTTTTTTTGACAAATGTATTTATAGGTGCAATTTCATGTTATATACAATGTAATGAATCAACCACATCTGTTAGAATGAGAATACATAGATTCCATTCATTTAGCAGTTTTGTAAATATTCAATACTTTACTGTTAACTACAGTTATTATGAACTGTGGTCATCAGAACTTCGCCCTCCATCTAAATGGAGGTGGAAATTTTTGGTGACTCTCTTAAGAAAAATGAAGAAAAACTCACCCCAAGTGTTTCCCAGGTATTTCTCCCAGTGGCCCAACAAACATATACCTGAATATAAATCACTGAGCTGAATAGCTATACTTTTTAATGATTTGGATGGCAAATGTTGATGGGAGGATTGAATCATCAGCTAGATGGTGCTGAGAAGTGTGGTGTGATGTCTAGGAGACCAGCAAGTCCTCAGGTCTTCTACCTCAACAGTGGTTCTCCGAATAATGACATAAAGACTCGAGTCATTGACAGCTCTTTAGCTCTTCATGTTGCCTCCTGTTCTACAATTTGAGACATGACTTTCTCCCTTTTTAAATCAACCTCCCACTTAAAATGTTTATTTGTTCTTTCTATTAGCAGGTATTTATTGAGTCAGGACTTGCTATCAGTGACTATAGCTGCTATGTCTTTCTCCCATATACATGTAATTATTATATATTTATTCATGTGTTTGCATATATTAGACATACCAGAGTATAAAACTGCCAATGATTTGATTACTCTTTGGAGCTGCATTAAGGATGTCTATCTTGCCTCCATATAAACTCATTCATCCATTCTACAGTTATTTTTGGTCTCTCTTTAAATATCTTTAATGATAAAAGTTCAAACTCATTGGTCTTGTACACTGATGCCTTCATGATCTCATCTCTGCCTCTTTCTCTCATATATCTTCTCTATTCCAATCACAAGATTTATGTGTACTATACAATCTCTCCAACCTAAAATTTTGCATTTCTATACTTTCATTTGGGGGGGCATTCTTTCTGTCTCATATCTTCATTTACCTTGCCTTAGCTTACTGATCTTTCAAGTTGTAAGAGATCATTTATACACAAGCCCCACCAGCTGTCCAGTCATGACCTTTTTGTAAATAGCATCATCTTATTTACTGTTTTACACAATGACTAGCACAAGTAGTAATTTGTGAATTCCTTTTGAAAGGGGGAATGATAGATCCATTAAGTGATTCTGCAAGTCCTTGGGACAAACTGCAGAAATAGCTTAGGTTTTGTTAAACAAAATTATCTCTTTTCCTCTTCTGCAGAGTTCTAGAATGGTGACATAAACTCACTTGGTGAGTTTTCTAAATTGAGACTTAATCCAGCATCAGGGCCAACTAAATTCAAGCAAAATTACTGTCATTAGCAGTGTCTGAAATCTATTTAACAACCAATGCACACACAGTGTAGAATACAGTCAATTAAACATTTGTATTTTAGACCTGATGAACAGAGCTTTCTGCTATAAATGATTAAGCCCACACATCTTGAAATTTATTTAGTTCATTCAAAGGACAACAAGGCTCATGAGAATCATTCTTGAGATTCACCTTTACCTCCTCTGCCTGCAGACACTTGGGAGCTCAGAGAATATGAAAATCTTTGGAGCCCTTTACATCTGCTTTCACCTACTATTCCTTCTCCAGAAGCATTTGTAGCTGTGGAAACTGATCTCATCTATCCAAACCACAAAAAAAAACCAAGTAATTTGTGATATAGTCTCCTTGCACTGGGTTACAACTATGGTCTCTGCCTCATCTGAGTTAGAGCCTTGGAACATGCCCCAGCAGCCTGCAGCTTCATCAGCTTCCTGGAGCCCTTCTATCATTTACCCAAAAATCTGACTTCACAAAAAACTGCTGATTTATTGAATCTTCAAATAAAAAAGATTGAGTCTATTGCAAATCACAAATAGTGAGTATCATAAATACACATGGTATTTTGTCATGAGACGATAAATATATGAATCCTAGAATAATACCATTACCTCATACAGGAAATGAAAGGATTTATTCATTAATGTGTAAAACTTTATATGTGCTTGTTTCCAAAGTCAAGCAAAAAAATAGTACAATTAATTTATAGATTAAAATTAAATTTGACTTTAAACAGGGTATAATGTTGTAGACTATTCTAAAGCTATAGGGATGTTTTATTGGTAACTCTCTTCTATAATACCACATTTTTCATTAATTGTTGGTTGAAGGTTGAGTATGGAGTAATGGATTCTATAGCACTTACATCATATTTTATATTTTGGAAGTACTTTGCAATCCTGTGCCAGTTAAATGTTAACTGGCCTTCTCTCTATTATGGATGAGAATAAGAAATTCTAACATGCAGAAGGATAGATTATTGAAGCTCCTTTGAGCCAGACTAGAACCTTTTTCATTAAGTGCTCATGTCCTGTAAATTATGGCCCTGTCTCTATCTTCCACTTTATGAACAGGTTTTGGAGTTGAAAGTATAAAAGAGTAGTTATTTCTCAATTCGCATTCATTTGTTAGAACAAAAACTGGACTAACGCCAGGAGTCATACTCTTTTCTGACATTCTTCCCAAGTGGTCAAGCTACCCTTCGGTTCTGTGCACAATACTGCTGTGTCTTTTTCTTCAACTCTTTATATTACAGAAAATCTTTATCAGTGATACTTATTGCTTCTGCTCCATTGTAGTCTTTGTAGTTTTTCATGTCATGTCATTTGAGGCCTTTTATATATAAACATTCTTCAAAAAGGATTAATCAGTATTTTTACAGAGTATATCATCTACGTTTGCTTCCTATTATATTTATGAATAAAGGACATTTTAACAAATCATATTTATTCTTACTGCATATAAACTTCCTTAAAATCTATTAGAAAGATCATTTTTGGTCTAATTTAGTTTTATAATCGTTTTAGAAGTTGTTATTTTATGTGTATGGATGTTTTCCCAGCATGTATTTCTGGGCTCCATTTGTGCCTGATGCCTGAGGAGACCAGAAGAAGGTGTCAGATCTTCTGGAAAGGGAGTTACAGATGGTCATACAACACCATGTACATGCTGAGAATCAAACCATTACCTTTCTGAGGAAGAGCAGTTAGTTCTTGATTGCTTTGCCATATCTCTACTCCAAATGATATTATATAAACTTTGCTACCAAATTTAAATAAATATGGCTACAGCCAATTACTGGGAAGAATAGAGGTAGGCAGAGTTTCAGTTACTGGGCTTGGGGGTCATAGGTAGGAACGGTGATGAGACAGAAGAGAAAAAGAAGTAAGAAGAACAGGAGGTTTCCACTAGATGTGATGGGACAAGAGCATATGCCTGACTGAAAAACACCCCCAGGATGGACTTCTGGGAGCAGGAATAATCCTGCTGAAACTCAAACAGCAAGTACTTGGAAAAAGTAGCTGATAACTAGAAGGTCTACTGTTGTCGAAATTGTTTAATCTCAATCATAGACTTCTACCCTGCCTTTGATCATTCTGTTCCTGGATAAAAGACACACAACTTTTTATATTTATAATAAGCTTTAATCAGCACTAGACCTGGGCAGATATCTATCCCCTATGCTATGGAAATCTATTTTCCTATCATTAACCCCATTTTATAATTTTCTATGTTCCATCTAGACAGTTCTTAACTCCAATTGTCTAGCTCTCATGGCCATATTTTATGGCTCGCCTACCCCAAGGTGGCTTCTTTCTCTCTTCCCTTCTCTTCTCTACCTTGTGGTTCTCCTCCATTTCCTTTTCAACACCCTTCCCTTTACCTAAGAAAGAAAGAAGGATAGAGGAGAGGAAAGGTAGAAATCCATGAATATAACCTTAATATTTAGTTTTCTTCCTGTCAAAGACCATAATTATTTGTAGTCTAGCATATAGAAAAAGAGATTGGGATTGGGGTAATCCCCTAGTAATTGTGCAAGAGTTGATTAAATAATTCAGAGGACTCTGACTCAATTACTGGGAGGGCTGGTTGGTCATATGAATAACTGATCGAGTATTAAATAACATTTAAACTTACCATTTATATCTCTGTGTGTGTGTGTCCGTGTCTGTGTATTTCTATACCATTTTCAGTAAGGTATTCCTAATTCCCTAATTGTATGTAATCAAAGATAAACATGGACTCAGAGATGCTAAGTTCTAGCTTAGGTTTCCTCTGTTCCTTGTGACTCCTGTTTATTTTTGTTTTTCTTTTCTTAAGACTTACAAGAGAAAATCAAAGTTAAAAATACCCAAAGCAAGCATTTTTTATTCCAGCTTTTTCTGTGGGATCATAAAACATTTCCTAACTCAACAAAACTTCCCTGTTTTTCCCTCTGCCCTTTGACCTCTATGGCTACCTTTTGAATATTTTACTCTCAGCTGGCTCTGACACATAAATAATTTCAATTATGTGCAACTTTCTGAGCTATTCCCATTGATCAATTTCACTAAAACATATTACAAGTTTCCATTAAGAGAATCTTAAATCAATTTTTAAAAGACGATGAAAAGTTCAGCATAGGCAATGAATGTGGGATGGCCAACTTACATTTTCAGCACTCATAGTATTCAAGTAAAAGACTGGGAGACATTATAAAGTAAATAGTTATAAAATTTGACAGTTAGGAGCCAAGTGAAATCATATCTAAATTTAAGTTGAACTCTAATGTGAAACACCAGTCTTTGTTAACAGTATGAGAAAAGTAAAAGTAGTTTCCTGAACATTTGTAATACCCTCATGCATGAGAATATATTCACATCAAGTTAAATGATTACTTATGTTTAACTGAAATTGCTTTTGAGCATACACTATGTGGGATATCTTCCAAGTCATAATAAATGTGTGTAATACTTACATATTACAGTACTCTAAGGTACTGATTGCAGTTGGAATACATTGTAGAAGTTTTGCTTGAGCTAGGCATGGTAGCACACAGCCATAATCCCTGCAGTTAGGAGGCTGGCTGAAGAATCCCATGAGTTCTAGGCCAACCTGGGCTATGTAGTTAGGGCAAGGGTTTTTGATCAGTTTTATTAGCAGATAGGTAGTAATTTGTCTTGTTACTTGGGAGGCTTTGATTTGACTCTAGAGAAATGCTTCTCGTTTTCCTAATATATGCTCAGTTTTGACAGCTGCTTAACAGTTTGCATTCTAGGTGCATTGCATGTTCTAAATATGATCTATGTAGGAAAGAGAAAATGTGTTGTAACACTTGAGTGTTAGTGAGAAATCTTGTATTCCATAGAAGCTATTTATATAATTCACTCAGAATAAAACAGACATAATTTATTGCCAATTTAAATCTTTACATGGGAAAGAAAATATGTGCAATTTGTATAAGAGTGTTTGAAAGCTGTTAAACTTGACACTTTTGCATGACTGTCATTAATCAACCCTGAGTTTGTTAGCATAATGATTTCAGCCTCAAACAATTCAGAAGGCTTAGTCCTGCTTTCCTTGTAGCCATTGTATTCAGTCTGCTCAAGCCAATGCATAGTTGAAACCATTTTATTTTTGTACCCAGAAATGTGTGAAAGCAGCAAGCACAGCTATGTTGCATTCTTCTCTCCCAAGTCTACTTAATACCTGTGTCAGTTAGGGTTTTTATTCCTGTGAAGTCATACCATGACCAAAGCAACTCTTTTTTTTTCTTCTTCTTCTTCTTTATTTTTTTTTTTAAGTTTTTTTCTTTTATTTTTTTTCTATTTTCTATTGGATATTTTCTTTATTTACATTTCAAATGTTATCCCCTTTCCCAATCTTCCCCCAGAAATGCCCTATCTCATCCTTCTCCCCCTGCTTCTATGAGGGAGTTCCTCCACCCACCCACCCACTCACTCCTGCATCCACACCTTCACATTCCCCTACACTGGGGCATCGAGCTTTCATGGGACCAAGGACCCATTGATCAATTGTCCCATTGATGCCCAACAAGGCCATCCTCTGCTACATATGGCAGCTGGAGCTTTGGGAGCCTTCAAGTGTACTCTTTGGTTTGGTGTTTTGGTCCTTGGGAGCTCTGGGTGGTTGATATTGTTGTTCTTCCTATGGGGTTGCAAACCCCTTCAGCTCCTTTAGTCCTTTTTCTAAATCCTCCATTGGGACCCCGCACTCAGTCCAATAGTTGGCTGCAAGCATCCACCTCTGTATTTGTCAGGTTCTGGCAAAGCCTCTCAGGAGACAGCTATATCAGGCTCTTGTCAACACGCACTTCTTGGCATCTACAATAGTATCTGTGTTTGGGGACTGTATATGGGATGGGTCCCCAGAAGGACAACATTTAGTTGGGGCTGGCTTACAGGTTCTGAAGTTCAGTCCATTATTGCCATGTCAGGAAGCATGGCAGTGTCCAGGAGGGCATGGCACTAGAGGAGCTGAGTTCGACATCTTGTTCTGAAGACAAACAGGAGAAGACTGTCTGGTAAGAGGCTAAGAGGAGGGTCTCAAAGCCCACCCCCACCGTGGCACACTTCCTCCAACATGGCCATACCTCTCGACAGTGCAACTTCATAGCTCCCTATGAGCCAAGCATATTCAAACTATCACAATACCTGAAACACTCATTTATAAAACTCACTGATCCAAACTATCAGGATGAGTTAACAGGAATGCT
Organism: Rhynchomys soricoides; assembly: GCA_019843965.1. Taxonomy (NCBI): domain Eukaryota; kingdom Metazoa; phylum Chordata; class Mammalia; order Rodentia; family Muridae; genus Rhynchomys; species Rhynchomys soricoides. The sequence continues at coordinate 602,682 of JADRCH010000802.1, forward strand.
TGTCCAATGCTTTACTGAAGAAGAAGAGTGAGAAAGAAAAAAATATGAAGGTTCTGTGTCTTCCACTAAAGGACATGTGCCCTCAAGGGGCAAGGTAGAGACCCTTGACCTGTGGTTAAATCATTTAATCCAGTATATAACCATTCAGTTAAAGAAAGAGCACTCATTGCTCTGGCAGTGGGGTAGTGTGGGAATTGGAGGACTGAGTAGAGAGACACATGACAAAGCAGGAATTATATCAATGACTTAATTGAGCTTCTTACTAGCCAGGTGCCCCTATGGCCAACCTAACTCATTTAGTTACATTTTCCTGGGACACAGCTATTAACCACAATTCTTTTCACTGCTATTACATTAGAGAGTGTGGTGGCCTGGATTGACAGGTTTGGCAGATGTAGCAAATCAAAACAGGATATCCAGTTAAATTTGAATTTCAGATAAACAAGATTTTTCAATGAATAAATAGTTTCCCTGAAAATCAATGAACAGAATTATTCATTGTTTTGCAGAAATGCAAATTTAGCTAGGCATTCCATATTTTCTATGGTACCCTTAGATATAGGGAGAAAACCTAGAGGTAGGACCAGGGGGATACATTATACTATAAAGGCCATGGCACCATTCTCACATGAACAGTCTCTGTAAATCTCTGTCATCTCTGTCTTCATGTGAACTTTCCTGTCCATCTTCATAACAAGCCCTTGTACGGTACTGTCTGTGAGTTCTCAGTATATCTCATATTTTGACGTAAGTTGAAAAGCGTTTGAGATAAGAGCTACAACTGTGGCCTAGAACTATTTTAGACTTATAGAAAAGGAGGCATCAGAAGTGTTCTGAACTCATTTTACATATGCCACGGGCTTCTATACAATGTCACAGAAAATTATTACTCTTTTCATCTAAAGTAGGCTTGTCACAATCACATATAAAATACATATAATGAACAGCTCACTCAGGTCATGTCATGACAGGTTCTGTAACATTCGTAAATTCATGGAGAGCAGCCAGACTTTATAAACCTAGATAGGTTCAGCCATCATGGCTGATAAGGTGCTGCGGTACTTGAGGCTGCTCTAGTCTATCAGCATTTCTGAGTTAAATTTGCACACTATTCCCCATGTCCATCATTACAATGGGTGTGTGTAAAGTCATATCTATGGGTATCCTAAGTGGCTCTATGATCATGCTGGATCTAATGGAATTCCTGGAAGCCAGAGAGTTAAGCATAAGCAGATCGCTATGTCTTCAATGAACTCATACTTGGCTCTTACCCATGCATATAGAATGGAGCTCACATAAAGAGTAAGCACATGATGCTTGTGAGCTCATTGCATATTTAGAATTTACTTTGTTGGCTCCTAAATTTGTAGTGATTTGAATGTATCAGCAGCAATATATCTCCACTTTTGACAGAATTTGCAGGTTTGTTTTTTACCACAAGTTTAATGGATGAAACAAAACTTGGTAATCTTCCAGAATGGGAGAACTTTCAGAATGATGACACATATACACCAAAAGGAGGAAGAAAGTCCTTCCTCCTAGTTTCAAACACTCATGCTTCCCTGGGGCTGTGGCAAGGTGTAATGCTCTAATGAAAAAGGACTAGACTTTGTGAGCCAGTCAGTTATCTACTACAACAAAGGCTTCTGAAACACTTCAAAACCCTCCAAAACATTTAATACATGAGGCATTTACTGAATGAGCAATGACCTAACTTTTATCATCCTAGTCTAGCAAAATGATCAGTACAAGAGGGTAGGATCCCAGTTAGTATGGCATTATCTTTGATTATTTCCAAAGATAAAGAAATTCTGCCTCCAGTTCTGATTGTTAAGGTAGATTCTTTTGGAGTTTTGCTTTCTATTCCCTTTCCTCTTTAACTTAAATTCATCTCAACTTCTATCAAGTTGCATTTCAGTACTAATATTTTTAAGTTTATTCAGGAATTTGTACATTTATAATGACATATAATAACAGAGTAATCAATGATCAGATTTACAGATATATCTGTTAGAAGCACTATTTTGTGTTCATTTTACTAAATCTGCCTGAAATATTACAAGTTTTTTTTTTTATTGGTATATTCTACTTCTTTGGCAGGCCAGCGTATTATATAAGCAACTAATGTTCATTTTTATTTCATTCTGTATAATTTTGACCTTGCATCTGATAAAGATTAGTATATAAAAGTTCAAAAGAACTATTGACCTAGATAAAATGACTTAAAATATTTAAAATAGTGTTGGATTTTAGATGAGATATCTGCTGATGCTTTTTTTTCTTCCTCAAACCAAAAGTATTATTTAGAAACATAATAAGCATGGGAAGAGTATGAAAACAACACTTTCAATACCTAAGCTTCCCTTGCTTGCTTGCTTGCTTTATTGGTGAAGAGCTCCAGAGACAGAAGGCAGGGCTGGCATGGAATTGATGTGCCTTGATGTATTATGAAACAGTGCAGCTGAGTTCCACAGCCCATGGCTGAGGTCAACTGAAGGTGGGAGAGATGACTTCATGCCTGTTCCTGCCAAAAGCTTGATAGCCAGTGTTGGCTGCTGACAGCAGGCCAAGTGAATTCACTAAAAGTTTGGACATTGTACAAGAAGTTTGGTGCCTCATGTGACTATGTGATTGGTCTATGTGCCCCAGATTAGACTATTTATAAACACAGAAGAATTTTCAGGGTGAGAGGGATTTCACTACAAAGAAAAAGAGGTGATGAGCAAAATTCACGAACTGCCCTTTTGTCTGCACTGGGGTGCACATAGTAAGGCCGACAAATATAATTGACCTTGTATACCTTATGTGAGTGTAAATTTCTACACATAACATTATCACCTCTGTCAGAAGAGTTGCTTTATTCAAATATTGTATGTCATTGGAATGTTAAAGTCCCCAAGAATTGGACTATCTGTCTGATTACCTCAATATACACTGAAGAGTCACTGTAACTTAAGAGGTCTGAAGAAATATTTACTCAAATGAATGAGAAGCAATCGACCTGAGAAACACTAAACTTGAGCAAGTAGTCACCACTGGAGAGAGAAAGAGGAAATAAGTGTGACAGGAGCAGACACCATCTCGGTCTGTCATATTGTACCACTCTCAGAAAGACTGATACCATTATGCCAGAGAATTATTCTCTGGACATGACAACCAGGTTTGACCACAATAAAATCTGCACAACTCGTTAGAAACAGATTAGCTGAATGTGGTTTAAATTCATGTTAAAAAGATAAAATTGCTTGTTTTCTTGATTTGTTTTTTTGATTTTTTTTATAATTTTTCTAAAGTTAACAGGTCAACTGTCTATGACTTTGTCAGTCTCTAGAACCATCTACTTTTGCTAAATTCATGGAGTATCACTCAGATTTAAAATTATAAAGGAAAATTTAAGATTGCAAAATATAATCATTCCATCCTTGAACATTTGTCTCTATACTGACTAGTTTAAATTAGTTAAGTCCACAGTGATTTGACAGCCCAAATTATATGGATGAAAGTACTTTGTTGATTAAACTGACCCAGTAACTTTAATTTTCATTATTTTACTTCTTCTAAATCCAATATCTTTTGAAATCTATACAAAGCTTTTATCTATATTATGTTATTCATTTATTTGCTTACATAAATGTATTTTCTATCTCTTGGGTAATATATTGAATCTTTAAAATCTGAATAACTTCTGTTACATTTCTGTAAAAGATTCATGACAAACCTAAGGAAATAAAGGGAAAATGGGAAATATTTATCCTTATTAAGGATATCTGACACCTTTAAACCAAACAATTGACTGTTTTCCCTCTACCTTGGACACTATACCTCATGAGTTAAGTAGCTTTTTTTTCACTCACAGATATACAAATATCCAAAGCATGTCTTGAAGAGATTTCACAGTGTAAAAATGTAAAGCATATTATATCTCTAGGGAAATTCCCCCTTATTGTTTCATGTACACCACAAACAATATTCTGATCATCTCTTCTCTAATAATTAATTTATCCATCCAAGATATTTTCTGAGTGGTTGGGTCCTCATGAAGATGAGCCCAAGACTGTACTATCTTGTTAACATTTGTCATGAGCAGATGTATTCCCTTTGCATGGAATAAGATAGTAAGTCTCAACACATAAGGCTTGGAGCTCCAAGGCCCTATTTCCCTTTACTGAGGTAATTATTGAGGAGAAGATATGAGAAGAAAAATCATTTTAATTTGTAACTCAGATGTTATTTGAAGTATTTAGAGAGATTATGGACAAGTCTGCCTTCTTTTTACATTTGGTACCTAGATCCCCATCCTCTCTCAACTTACTTAGACATTAGTGTTTATGTTGGCTAATCTTGGTTGTCAAGTTGAATACAACTGAAATTAACTAATGTCCAAGCATCTGGGAACACCTGTGAGGGACCTTTCTTGGTTGGATGATTCGAGGTAGAAGACCCTAAATCCAGATCATTTGAGATCAGAGGACCCGTTATAAATCTGGGCTGTCCCCACATATACACGGGCCTCTGTGAGAGAAGATTCGCCTAACCCTTGAGAGACTTGCGGCCACGGGAGGTAGGGAGACCTGCTGGGTGGGCAAGTATGACATCTGCTTGGAGACAGGGGGAGGAGGAATGGGATGAGGAACTGTGGGAGGGCAGATTGGGGGGCAGTAATGACTGTAAAAAGATAAAAGGAATAAAACAAAATAAAAAAAAAAGACAAAAAATTTCTGGGCTGTGCCTTCTGGTGGCAGTCCATCTTAAGGGACATGGAAGAAGAAAGGTTTGCATTTCACCTGCTTGTCCTCACTGTCTATGGCAAGTTCATTCATCCTGTTACCAAGACAGCCCTTCACTGGTATTAGATAGAATCTACTCTTTGTAATTCCAAAGTAAGCTGAAAACTAGCAACTCTCTGCTTTCCCTGGGACTTATAAGGATTTAATCCTATCTGTCCAAGTAAACTTCTCACCACTTAACCATTTCCCTAAAGACTCCACTTTCTGATAATATCACAGTAGGGATAATATGTCAACAAACATTCTGAAAGAGGTGCAAAACTTCAGACTATATTATTTTCTAGAATGTCAGATAAGTATAATCATGTGGTACCCTGCCCTCATTTTGCTTCTTTTACTGTAAAGGTCATCCATGTTGTCTGTGTTGGCAGTTCATTGCTTCTCCTTTAGGTCTTTTCTGAGCATTATTGTGCTGCATGGATGTACCACAGCCTGTTCATTCACTATTTGACAAACAGTTGTATTACTTATTATTTCTGATGGTCATGAACAATAGGGTTATATTAATGCTCTATTTCTCTTGGGTAAACACTTCAGGAAAGGGACTTCTAGTTTGCTTAGAAGGTATATGTTCAAAATTTTCCTAAAACAAAACAAAGAAACCCACTCTGTCCCTACCTGCATATGCATTTCTGCTAGAAATTTTAAAGAATTCCAGTTGGTCTGTATCATCTCAGCTTATTGTATTGTCTGTTTAGAACATTAGCTACTCTTAATGGGTATATACTAGTAGTAATTCATTTCTTTAACAATGAATGTCAAGTATTCTGTTTGAATAATGCTTACAACACTTTAATTATATATAACCCTCAGAAACTAAATATATAACTTTAAATTTCAAATAATGTTAGTACAGATTTTAATATTTAATCCTGGAGGATTTTGAAGTCTGAAAAGGCTGTCTATGTTCTGTTACACTTTAAACCAGAGTCCATCTTAAGCTAATTATTAAACAGATGATCTTTTTAAGTTGCTTTAACCCAAGATGACTCCTTTGAAAAGCAAAACAAAACCATGATGTGTACCCTGGTAGGAGTCAAGGATTAGAGAGCAGTTTCATGCTGAAGTGGCTCTCATGGTACCATTTGTTTAAAGAGTTTTCCATGTTGAGAGTCCTTCATATGCTCCCCATGAGACTAAAATGGACTGAAGAGATTTTCAATCTTATTTGCTAGAGCATGTTTCCAGAAGAATCTTTTACAATCTCTAGATGGAGAAATCCACAGAATTCTTAGGCCATTATCAACAGGCACTGAAAATCAGGCTAAACTAATTTCCATTTCTTCAGCTCATAGGGAAAGCACATTTTGATACTGATTACAGGATTGATTCTTGTGACTAAGTTTTCTGGGGTTTGTTTTTGGGAATTTTGAGATGTTTTCTTAATTTATATAACCTTAAAAGCAAACTAGGACCACAATAAATCCTGGTGAAAACAAGGGAGGTTGAAGTAGAGGACACAAGTGATGAAGAAAGCACGCTGATACTAATAATATTTATGATGTATTTTTTAATTAGGTTAAAATTTATAGTGGCTAAGAGTGTAACTCAGACTCCATACATTGTAATTGTATTATTATAAAAAAGACCTTAAATGCTTTATGCTGGTAAAGTCATCATGCTTGATTTGGCTATTTTGGCAATACCTCAAAGAATTTTTAATCCGGAGGATTTTTAACAGAGTAAACTCAAAAGTATCCACATTAGAAAGAGAATAAAAACCACAACCAAATTAATTCAAGCAAAAAATAATCACGATTTTAAATCGTGATTAAATTATAAAGATTTTTTATAATAATCTTTATAAAAAAAAAGGGAAGTCAATTCAAAATGGATCAAATACTTAAATATAAGAACTAAAAGTGTGTAACTTTTAGAAAGAAAGGTGAGTGTAAATAAATCTTAACTTAAACCATAGAGTAAGCATAACACCAAGTCCATAAATAAAAGTAAATATAGAAGAATTTATTTCACAATTAAAAACTCTTGTGCATCAAAAGGCATTATTATGAAAGTGAACCATAGCCTATAGGGTGTGATAGAGTCTTTGTAAACCAACTGATAATGATCAAGCACCTACCATATAGAAAGAACTCTTACAGCTCAACAAGTAAATAATAAATAGCTCTCTACTAAGCAATTGATAAGTTATATGAGTGGATTTATTTCAAAAAGGATACAACAGGGTCAATAAATATACAAAGAGTATTTAAATTTACATAATTAAAAATGCAGCTTAATCTACCCTTTGAACCTCTTTACCAAGCACAAACACTGCTAACAGGAACACCTCACATGGTTCTACACATTTAGAACTGTGACATCCACCAAGTACCCAGTTGCTCCAAAAGGCCAAACATATAAGAGGACTAGTTCCCTGTAGGTTTTGCCCCTTGGCACTCTCACAGGCTATCTATGCTATCGATGTCCTACTTTAGAATTCTTGCCTGGTGGGCAGAAAACTCCTATTAAAAAACATAACCCAAAATATAGCTTCAGATATCTAGGTCCTATTATAACACAGGAGCAATGTGAAAATCAACATAAGATGCCCCCTCCCCAATTACTAATCCCATAGTATTGGTGTCCAGGGAGAGCAAATTAGAAGAACAAATTTAATACAATAAATACTAATCAAAACTACAATGAGATACAAGAGGTCACTTAACAAGCACCGAAAGACAACATGATTTTGTGTGTGTGTGTCTGTGTGTCTGTGTGTCTGTGTGTCTGTGTGTCTGTGTGTGTGTATGAAAATAACACATCTTCTCAAGAATAGGAAAAAAATGAATGTATGTCTTTAGATGATGTGACCAGTGTGAGAGATAGAGCCTGCATAATTGTAATTCAGTTGACAAGCCAAAATGGATAGAGAATTTCAGAAGTTTCCACCCCCGGGTGAGAACCTATAGGTATTCAGCAGCTTCCTAGAGAGGGAGAATAGGTTTCTTCAGAGATGAGCTCCTGGTAAGCTCCTAAATGGTCAGTTCTAAACACATGTGCACATGAACATCACTAAATGGACTCTTATACAACATTAAGTGGCTAAACAGTATGTGTGTGTGTGTGTGTGTGTGTGTGTGTGTGAGAGAGAGAGAGAGAGAGAGAGAGAGAGATGTGTGCATGTATATATGTGAATCATAATAATTAAAGAAGAGGTCATGAATCTGGAAAAGAGAGTAGGAAACAATCCCACGATTCTGCAGAGTTAAATATAGTTATTGTATTGCTCAGTTATTCAGTACACACACACATACACACATATATATATATGAGAACATACACATGGTAAGAACATGTCTCAGAAGTAAGTTTTGTGATATTTAAAGAAAGAGAATCTGTAGGCTTAGAGTTTTTAAAACCTACTTTAATTATGGTTCTTTAAAGCTTCAACCTCCCTTCTAGACTACAATACACCAGAGGTGGGGGAAAGAAAGGTTAATGGAAACAGGAGTTGTAGACCTGTTTAAAAATAGCTCTTCTGAGTGATTCCAATCTTCATTGTCAGTAGTCCAGTCCACTAGCAAAACACCAAATGAAAATCAGCATTGGCAGTATAGTTCACTTGGTAAACACCAATCAGGAATCAGTAGCAGTGGCTTGATCCAGAAAAAACTGAGGCTCAGCAGATCAACATGAGCCAATGGAAGCTGCAAGAAACAGCAAGAATACCACCTGAAGTTCTTTGGTACATTTATTTCTATGATGTCTCAACAAGCAAGAGTATTGTTAGCACAAACCAGCATCAGGGAAGCCCAGTGAAAACCAGCAAGGTGTTGCAAGGCGAACCAATGCCAGAACAACATCCATCATGTGTCCTCTCAAGCAAAACAACTCATGCCCTTTCACCAGGCAGCTTCCAGAAAAACATTATGTGTCTGTTCTCAGCGAAACATCTTCCCATGTATCTGCTTCAGCAAAGCATCCTCTCATAAGACAATTTCCAGAAAGACATCTCATGATACAACTGATTCTTCAATGAAACCAGCATTCCCTACTTCAGAAATCAGTCTTTATGTTGAAGTCACTGTCTTCCAGTAATTCACTAAAATGATCAACATAAAAGAAGGGAGGCAAGGAAGCCCATCTATGTTCTCTAGGCCTTTGGAAAACAAGGAGTTGCTCCTCTAGTCTCACACAGGTTAATCTATAAGAAAGATGCCTTGCTGTCATATACCAAGAAATGGGTAATGTTCAGAAAAGACTATCCTACAAATGTTACCAATGCAGAAATGGAAGTGTAGCATATCCATTGTCATTCACCATGCTAGTGCCATTGTCATCAATGAGCAAGGGCAAGATTCTTGTCAAGAGAATTAATGTGCATATAGAGCACAAATGGCTTCCTGAAATGGGTGAAAAAAAAAGATCAGAAAATAAAGAAAGCCAAAGGAAAAAGTCCATGGGTTCAAGCTCAGGCTCAGTCTTTTCCATAAAGAAATATGCCTTATAAGAACTAAAAGAACAGTGCCTGAGCTGTTAGAAGCTGTATTTTCTATGAATTTGTGACTCAATATGTGCCCTCGCAAATAGAAAAACTATTTGGTAAACATGTTTTATTTTTACTTTCAATTAAAATATGATATCTTCTCCTCCCAGAAAGAGCTTTTAAGTACATTTTCATTGGCCAGTTTCATTTTGTCTGAATTATTCAACTTTAGCATTATTCTTGCCACAAGAAATGGTTTGGTATGCAACAAATGCATTCTATTAATTAAAAAGTGGCTAAGTATTTATAAAATGATACTTACTATGGCTTCAGACAGTCCTCTAAAATCACTATGGATCAAAGATGTTGAGTAATCAGTGGAAGATCAGATATGGTGGTACACATTTAAGCCCATACATTTGAAAGACTAAAGCAGAAGAATCTTGAGTTCTAGTCCAGGCCAACATATTTATCAAGACCCTGTCTTAAAATGAGAGAGAGTGATTATCATTTTATATTTAACCTGTGGAGATACTCATCAGTTTTAATTTTATTATAAATGGCTAGAGTTTTATTAAATTTTAGAATTTCATATTGCATTGATATCATTTTCTACCTTTCCTCTTTCTCTTCTAACTTTCCCATGACCCCATACCAACACATGCTCACACACACACACATACACACAAAACCAAATGTCCAACATGTGATAAATAGATTAACAAAATGTGTTGTTTCCACATGATAGAATATTACTCAGCAAAAAGGGGGATAGAAATGGCTAGATTTCAAGAATCCAAAGTAGACTTCTGGAGTGTGTGAAGCTGTGAATTTCTTGGAATGCAATTCAAAACAGAACAATAGTGTAAATTAGTCTTTAGATTAATAAAACATCTCTAAGTCTGAGAAGGGAGAGGTTATCAATAAAAGTAGCAATACTGTTGTTTAAAAAAATCTAGAGTTTTTAAACTATGTCCTCAAAGACTTTTTAATTAATTATTGTATTTGTTTACATTCCACCCATTATTTCCTCCTGGTACCCCCTCCCACAGTTCCTGTTTTATTCCCCCTCCCCCTTGCCTCCAAGAGGGTGCCCCCCAGGCATCCCCCTACCTGGGCCCTCAAGTTTTTAGAGGATGAGGCCAAATCAAGCATATATATATATTAATAAATGATATATTTTAGTTGTCAAATGTTAACCCAAAGTTATATGGCTTTTATTTTTTTTCTACAAAAGCTACAAAATTGATATGTATTATTGAGAATGTTAGCTAAATTCTGGGTGGATGGTTTTTGTTTGATATCTGCCCCCAACACACACTAACTCTAATTCTTTACAGAAGATTTCATTGTCTTGTTAACAGCAGCTTTTCACTAAATCATGTCAGATAAATATTTATAGAAAGCAAATTTTCTGAAAAAAGCTGCATTTCTTTGGTTCATTTCAGATATACTACAAATTTTACTTTATTTTTTAAATAATGAATTTTATCTATCTAAATATTTGGGACAATTTATGATGTATAAGATTTAAATTTTATGCTTAAAAGAAAAAATACATAAAATAAATATTTCAAATCTCTGTTAAAATATGTGTATGACCTGTACATTCTGCAAGGTAAATTTGGGTTTGGAGAGCTGAATTAACCAGAACTGTTCTTTCATAATACCCTTGAAGTCATGCTGGCAGCAATATTACAATATGGATAAGTTGAAAGAATAACAAAATCATTGCCTAGTGATACTTATTAAAAGACAGATTCAAGATTTAATCTGCTTTTGAAAACTGGGCATAAATGACAAGTAAGATTTTTATATGCATTAATTTTGCCTAGATATATTAATGTTATGATTCTCTAGGCTTAAATGGAATATCCTGTATTAATTTTTGGACAAACTGTATAGAAAGTGTTTGGATTTAAATAATAGAATGTAGAAAATGGACTAGCTTTAAAATTCCTTGGATATTTGAAATGGAAGTTGGTCACTTTGGCTTTAAGAGTTCACTAGGGTCCCCATAAGTTCTCAGGTCTTCAACCCAGAGTGAGAATTGTAGCAATGGCTTCCCTAGTTCCCAGGCCCTTGACTTTGGTTTGAGTTGTCAGTGTGCAGAGATCTAAAACCTACAGACAGTTTACTGCGAGGCTTCTCATGAGACAATTTTCTGAATAAATGCCGATGTATCTATCATATATTTATCTATCATGTACCATCTGCCTATCATCTTTCTTTAATCTACCCATCTATTATTTATCATCTATTGTCAATCTGTAATCTATCATAGATACATTTATATAAAATCCTTTTTCTTGGTTGCTTTCTTCTTTGTTTCTTTCCTTCTTTATTCTTTTTGTTTTTCTGCCTATATATCTATCCAGTTTATATGTCTCTCTGTAGCACCCTGAACTAACACACTAGCTAAAAGTTTGGTGTATATTTTAGTCTCTTTAAAGAGTTCAAAATGTTCTGAGCTTTTAGTAAAGAATGACTTTGTTATAGCCCATGGAATAGGTGATATATTGTGAATTACACATGGGAATTATTTTAATATAAACATTTGTGACTTGGGAAACATTTTGGTTACATAATTTTTCTTTCTATTTGTTTGTGGTTATTTTTTAGTTTAGTCTTTGCCTTGTTTTGTTTGATTTGTTTGTTTGTTTGTTTATTTATGAGATAGGGTATCTCTGTGTAACCCTGACTGACCTGAAACTCACTCTGTAGATCAGGATAGCCTCAAACTCAGGGTTACAGCTGCCTCTGTCTCCCAAGTATTAAGATTAAAGCTGTGCACCACTACATCCAGTTTGAATGTTTCTTATCACAGCATACAAGGAAAGCTTTGTAAGACAGCAGTAATAGTATAAATGTGGTATTTGTTATTATTTTACATTCTCTTGTTTTTCTATCCTGAAAATCCAAATAGAACAGAAAGGATAGAAAATTTAACTGATAGCATAGCAATTACCACAAAATAGATCACAAGTTGATTACAGTATTCCACAAGTAATTATCCACTTCTAAAATGATAGATAGATATTTTAAAGTATAATTCAAAGTTCAAAACAGGGAGAACCAATTCTTTTATATAACAAAATATCCTCTAAAAGCCTTGAGGTGAAGATTTACAGGGTTGGGATCTGCTATCATCTGTATGTTGTCACACAGCACCAGGTTGGTTTGTACAATAAACATGTGGCGAATGATTTGTAAGTATCTATTTTACTTTTGCAACTATTCTGAGTGAGTCAAGTTACAGCAGTATATAGATATGTTACTTTGCTTCATTGTTAAAATTGACATATTTTACCTTCTTCCTTCCAATAGCTAGCTTTTAGACTTTAACTTTCAATTAATAATATGATGTTTTAGAAACAAAGAATATGTTAAATAAGATTGCAGAAAACATTACTTTTCTGGATAATATTTTTGTCCTATGATATTTGTCATCAGTGAATATATTTCTTTAAGTGACCATTATAGGAAAAATATACAAATGAATAAACAAAGGTTTAGTACATATAAGATAGACAGGCTGTCTTAGTTAAGGTTTTAGTCCTGTGAAGAGGCACTATGACCATGGCAAATCTTATAAAGACAATGTTTAATTGAGCCTGGCTTACAGGTTCAGAGGTTCAGTCCATTATCATTGAAGTGAAAGCATGGCAGCATCCAGGCAGGAGTGGTACAGGAGAAGATGGGAGTTCTATATCTTTATCTGAAGGCCCCTAGGGGAAGACTCCTATGTTGTTTAAAGGAGGGTCTTAGAACCCATTCTCACAAGGTCACATCTTAAAATAGTGCCATTCCCTTGGCCAAGCATATTCAAACTACCACAGGGGGTATAACTGTACCCCTTCTGGCAGGAATGAGACCCACAAACCCATGATTAACTCTGATTGTTTTAAAAGTTCTTGACATCCCAGAATAACCAATAGACAGGTTCCTTGACACTACAATAGTGTGTACCAGTCCAAAGGAATCACTAACTTGTGTCAGTTTCTACAGTTTAAAGACAGCAATTTTAAAGTAAAAATTAGAATTCAATCAAAGCTATTCATGACAATGTAGAAGATGTAATTAAATTTGACTGCTTAGCTAGCATGCAAACAAAAATAATTTGACAGATAGGAATAGACAATGGAATTATTAAATATCAGCCTGTCATTCATAAAGTCAGGATGAAAATAATGTTTGGTAAAATTTAGAGTTAGAGCAACTAAAACTGAGTTTTTGTAACTTGTCTTTACTCTGTTCATACCTGCAAAAACCTTAAAGGGCATTGAGATCATTTATGAACCATAATCAAAGTTACAAGGAGAATGACTCTTCAGAAATGAGTAGAGAGAAGACAAAAGCAACTTGGAGTCACAGAATTAATAAGAGTTGTTAAGAAAAAACAAATTCAGCAGCATGTTTGGGATGCCAACAAAAGAGTCAGAACTTCACATGGAACATACTGTTTCTGGGCCAACCTTGTTCTTTGCTCATAAGACTCTGGTAAATGTGGTGAACACTTTAAAACACAGCAGAGTTTCTGCAAGGCATACAAAAAGCACTACCTAAGAAGTGACATAAAAGAAGAAATGCAGGAATCCACTGATATTCCAGGGAAAGCAGCATTCTAACAGGAAACAGAGTGGCTTAAATGGCCAGATTAAGCCTGTATGGACAAAAGTGCTAAAACTGCAAAGAAGATTGTGCTAAGGGCTGAGCATGCTGAGCCCAACTGCAGATCTGAGAGAATGCTTTAAATGTAAACATTTTGAACTCAGATGTGATGGGAAGAAAAAGAGTCAAGTGATCTGATTCTATGCTGATTCTGTAATAAGAACAATAACATCTTGGGGCAAAAGAACAAATATTTAGAAAGCACTTGGGGCTATGCTAGGTGGCAGCTGTGTAAGTTCTCCCCTAGGTAGCTGGCTAGGTTTCCAGGACCAGGAATGACTTCCCCCTTGTTGAGTGGATCGTGGGAGGGCTTAGAGAGAGAAGAATGAGTAGAGGGAAATGATATAAGTAAATTATTGTTATTTTGTAGTTAGAACCTGTTTGTTTTCTAAAGAGAGAAAGCAAGAATGGATATGGATTGATTGGCTGGGGAGATAGGGAGGACCTGGGAGAAGCAGGGGAAGGGGCAACCATAATCAGAATATATTATATGAAAAAATGTACTTCTAATAAAACAATAAAATACTTTAAAACTTTATTCTATGTATATGAGTACACTGAAGCTATCTTCAGACAAACCAGAAGGCAGTTTTAGATCCCATTACATATGGTTGTGAGCCACCATGTGGATACTGGAAATTGAATTCTGGACCTCTGGAAGAATACTCAGTGCTCTTTTTATTACTTCTTTTGGACAGCTAATACATAGACCTTTCTTGTTATCTTTCAGACAACTTCTAGATTCTCATGCAATTTCTTAATTCTCTTTTCATTTGAGTTGAATGTGTAATTTTCTATGTGTGTTATCTAGTTAAAATTTTAATTATTATTTGCATACCTAAAATACTTTCTGACAATTGTTTTTGAAATTTCTTCATGTTTTTATTTTAATTTATATATTTAGTCTTTTTATTTGCTATTATCTATTAGTCATATTTAATCTTTTCTTTCTTGCATATAATTTAGTCATTCTACATTTGATGCCACTTTCCACAGTGTTTGCTGGCCTCACACACTTCCTTGATTTGTTTTTATGGCTCTGAACTCATGTTCCTTAGAACCTTTTGTGAGAGTTCTTTGATACAAAGTTTGAAATTGTTTCCTGCAGAGGAGAATTTAAGTGAGCTTCTTCTTGTTCTAGAAAACATCATGAATCTGGGGTCCCTGTCTCTGAGTTTGCGTGAAGCTGTGGAACAGCCTCTCTGGCAACAAGGTCAAGTTTGGAAGGTTCTGTGCTGGTCCCTACAGCAGGGCATCATGACCTACAGAACACTGCTGGGTCCAGCTCTATGTAGTGGATATGGCCCCTACAGCAGGGCATCATGACCTACAGAACACTGTTGGGTCCAGCTCCATGTAGTAGATATGACCCCTACAGCAGGGCATCATGACCTACAGAACACTGTTGGGTCCAGCTCTATGTAGTGGATATGGCCCCTACAGCAGGGCATCATGACCTACAGAACACTTTTGGGTTCAGCTCTATGTAGTGGATATGGCCCCTACAGCAGGACATCATGACCTACACAACACTGTTGGGTTCAGCTGTAGTAGTAGATACTGTTGAACATCCATATACAGCAAACACTATCAGACATCTTGCTGTAACAGAATTCCTTTGTCCTGTATACGCTGAAATTAAACTCAAATTCTCTGAAGCTTCCTACAGAGGCCATCGCTATGGCTTAGGAATGCCTTACCTCCAAGAATTCCATTCCTGCTTCATTTAGACCTGATTACTTTAGTGTACAGAGTTCATTGCAGTGGCGTAGGTGTGGCTTATCTCCCAGAATCCTATTACTGCTTCATTTAGACCTGCTTACTTTACTCTACAGAGTTCATTGCAATGGCGTAGGTGTGGCTTACCTTCCACAATCCTATTCCTGCTTCAATTATACCTACTTACTTTAGTCTACAGAGCTCATCGCAGTGGCGTAGGTGTAGCTTAACTCCTCGAATCCTATTCCTGCTTCATTTAGACCTCTGTTCACTGTAACCTTTTGTTTTATTTTGTTGTATCCATTGGTATATTACTTTTTAAATTTTGATATAATGATTAGCTATCTTTTTAGCATGGCTGCTCAGGTACTCAGCATGCCATGCTACTAGAAATGGAGGATACTAGACCTTCCTTAATATGTATCAATTGTGTCTCTGTCCCTGTCCCTCCCACGGGGACTTAGGCAATATCATTCTACTAGATTCAGGTTTCCCCGTTCTCCACACTGAAGTCATATTGAACTTGAGTTTGGTTCTCCATGAAATTGGCATGAAATCCAAATTCATTGGTATAAGGAAAAGAAATTGTCATTAAGAAAGAATTAAAACTTAAGACTCTGATCTAGGGAACAGATCACACCAAGAATGGACTGACCCATAGTGCATCTTGTTGAATATAAGCTCATGGTGCTATTTCATTATTAAGGAGAAGAATAGCAAGTCTTCTAAATTTACCACTTAATATTTCAAAGCACATGAAATTATTTGCAAAATCACAAAAATCTCTTTGACAGCAAATTCCAAGTACTTAAGAATGCATAAGACTCCTTGTCCATGAATAGAATGAGCAGAAAGATGGACATACGCCCCATTGTAGAAGTCTTCCCAAGTGATAATTTTATTGCAGATGGATAATGATATGTTGCCTCCCTTTGCTATAGTTCAGCATAATTGTTATTGACATTTTGTTCCATTTTCTATTACCTACAAAGTGGCAGTGAGCAGAAAACTAAGCCTCCTTTTTGTAATGGGCAAGCTATTTTATCAGTGTCTAACATACTGTGATTTTAGCAGCATGTGGTCACTTCCTCAGTTCCATTAACTTAAGGCTAATTTCAAAACCTATGATCTTTATCAATAAGGCATACAATGAGATAATAAAGCAGATAATATACTATATTGCTCCTTATGCTTCTATTTACATGCTTAACACAAATACACAGACTCATAGACTCACCTTTATCAGTGACCCAACTGGAAAAAAAAAATGCCTGGCATGTTAAGTTCTTGAACACAGGAGGAATTTTGTTGATAACATATCAATGTATCTAACATACTGGAAATGTTTTATTTAGTAAACATCTTTAGGTAGCCTAAAGCAACTTTTGTGCCAAATATTATCATGGTTTCTTTCTACAAACTGGAAAATCTGCAGAGAAAAATAGTTCCTTTCCTTGAAAAATGAGAAAAAAAGAAAAAAAGGCAAATTAAGAATGAGAGTTTCATTAACTTGTATTAATTTACTACATACCAAGAGATGAGTGAATCAAAGTTATGACCCAACCTAGGT
This sequence comes from Rhynchomys soricoides, assembly GCA_019843965.1. Lineage (NCBI taxonomy): Eukaryota > Metazoa > Chordata > Mammalia > Rodentia > Muridae > Rhynchomys > Rhynchomys soricoides. The sequence goes on from JADRCH010000802.1 coordinate 619,858, forward strand.
TTATATAGCATTGTATCAAATTAAACAAAATCAGTGTTTAAGGAAGAGAGAAGACACAGTGAAGGGGTTCCTGCTGCTAGGCCAGGGAATCTGAAAGGCAAGTGCAGCTGCACATGGCAGCCAATGATGCTTTCATTATTTCACCAAGTACTGCCTTGGAACTGGATTCATCTGGAGGCATCTCTAGCTAGGTAATGGCCTACTATTTAAGTCTGCTCATCCTTGTAACATGGAAAATGGAGAACACCTTTAAAAATTATGTCCCATTTTTAAGTAAATGGGGAAGTGGAGAAAACCTTTCTTGTGAATGTTTATTTTCAAGTGTTCTACTCTCAGAACTATACTTATTCCAATAGGGTGGCTTATTCTACCTTAGAAGTCCCTTTCTTAATTCATACCTAAAGTCAGAACTAAGTGGTCTCTTAGATAGCTCTTCCTTAAATTGTGACCCAGTTTATCTCTGGTCCCAGTGCATGAATTTCTAACAGTACTCATGGAATCTCTAGTGTTGATTCTGAAGAGTGGCATAAAGAGGCAGAATTTTTGACAATCACAGGGCAGATGGAAACTACTATTTCATGAATTATCGAAGTGTTTTGTCTCAATTGTCTCTTTCCATATAAAGATGATGCTTCTCCTACCTGAAGGCATAAGTTCATGCTCACATCAATCCTGGGATCTCCAAGTCCATCCTGTTTTGTTTCACTTTGTTTTCTGCATCCATCTTTGGGATAGGATGTACTTACACTTCTGCAAATGTAGTACACTTTTCTTTTCAATTTTTTAGACCAACTGTGCTCTTGTAGGCTTTTAGACAGCCTCACTGAACAGTGATCACTGTAATGAGGCTTATTCATATCAGACCTTCTACTGTCCCACACAGTTTGTAGCATTTCATGGAGTACTCAAGGCATATGTCATGTGATTTGAGGGCCAAAAGAACAGCTGAGGATGTATGGATGAGTCAGGGAGGGGAAAATATTTCTACATTAGAAAAAGGAAATGCTAAATCTGTTTTTCCTGAACTCTCTGTTAGTACAGTGTTGTTGTTAATTGCCTATTTGAGGCACACTAAGTCCAGTTCATGTTTTGTCTGCTTCAAACCAGATTATAACATGGGATTACAAATTATGGATAGCCGTTGATAGGCCAGGGTTTGGTATTCTCAGAGTTAGGCTCCCTCATCTTTATAATTTGTTCATTTAATTCAACACCAATTTCAGCCTACTTAATTTTTCTTTACTGTATGTAATAAATGCTAGTTACATCTTTAATTTCTCAGATTATATCTCGATTATAGGTTACATATCTGTGGCATGTTCTCATCAGGGAAAGGTTACATAGGCCCTAAAGATGAAGTGGGGGTCCTTCCTTTGTGATGAACTAATAGCCCACAAGGAGAACACTGTCCCTCTCCTGTCATCCTCCTTCATTCTCGAACCAAACCCTGATGTTTCAGAAGGTTAAAAGCCATGATGCAACCAAAAAGATAAAATGAAGTTTGAAGAAATAGAATTTTTATAAGAACTTTGGATAATAAAAGGCTTAATTTGTCTACAAGAGAAGTTTGCTTAGGTAAGAACAAAAGTCTTTAATAGTATACATCAATTTTTTTGTTAAAATTTTCAAAGGAGACAAATGTAGTCATAATTAATGCATGAATTGTACATCTAGCCTACCCTTCAAGCGACTGAACTAATTGTGCCTTACTCATCCACTTATTAGTAAAGACTTCAAGCTCCGATAATGATACTATATCTTACACTATGAAAAAAGGACTGTTTTACCAGGCTATAGAAATGTCTGTATACAGGGGTTTCTATATTTTGCACCTTAAATGTGTCCATTTGTTAATGTCTTTGACCCTCTTTGGCACTACTCAGAGACAGTAACAACTTTTAGAGGCAGAGGCTAGTTGGAGGTCATTGGTAACATGCTTTAAATACTGAGATCTCAGAGTTTTTCCTTTCCTCTCTTTTGTTCCTGGCCCTGGAGTGTCCTGGATTCCTCTACCATGCCCTGATGGGTTGTCTACCCACAGGCCTAAACCAACAGGATCTATGAAAATGGACTGATACTTCCAAAGCCTTGAGCTCAATATCAGGTATTTTATTATTGTTATAGAAAGCTGACTAACACAAGTGCTGAAGAAAATTATTCTCCCTTTTCATTTCAAGGTCCAAGTGTTCACTGTTTGTAGCATTAAGAGGCTTACTATGAACTTGGAAATATTGGAAGCCTTAAGCTTACATAATCATGATGTGCCACATTACTTTGACAAATTCAGCCTTCTCTGTCACTCAACCAATCTATTTTTTTCTCTATCCATTTTCGGGGTATAACAGAAGCTGAATTTTATTTTCATCTAATATACAGGGAATGGGGTTGTATCGAGTGGTGAACTCTGTACATAGGTTGATGCTATTTTAGCCAATGTCTCTGTTAGGAAACAGAGATGCTTACACCAGCAAACATATAGACTAGATCCTTTAAATTTACCAGCATAACAAATGTAAGAATTTCAAGGTGCACTGAAACTTGCTATTAAATTATTAACCACAAAGAGTGTTGGTGGCAGGAAGGTGTTATGGTTAATATTTTAAACCCTGCAGAGGTGAGCTACAGGACTTTAACTGAGATCAATGTTATGTGAAGATGGCAGGAAAAAGCACTCCTGTCAAATGGGGGCTGTTTTCCAGCTTCTTTATGATCAACAACGTAACAACCACAGAACCCCATCTTACGATCCCCTACCTGATAAATGACTTCAATACACACAAATTTCACATTAAATAAAAATGACTATTAAACTTCATTCAGCTGACTTTGACTGGACCTCTGTGGTCACGCTCACTGAGCAGTTCAAACTTTCTGATAATTTGTTCCTTTCATGATTCTTTGCTGCATTTCAGCACTGTGAGCTTAAAAGCCATAAACTCATTGTACTTTCCACATTGTTCATTTCTAAGCAAAACAAAGCACATTCCCTCTAAAGAGAAGTCATTAGGCAATTACCTAGACCCAGACAACTATCTGTTGTTATCCCATCCATGTACCAAGACATTCCATCGGAAGCAGATAACTCTCAGTGGTATCTCTACATTTTCAGTTCCTCCTGTTATTCTTTTAAGGTCAATGGTTCTATTAAGTCAAAGTGAAGACCTTGGAAGGAAGGTTTTTTGAATGATGAATGAAATAGATTAACTGGGGGAAGATTGACTTCGCTTAGATAGCAAATCCTCATGAATATAAGAAATAGAGCCTAAGTTCCATATTGCAAGAAGAAAAACAATATTGTGGTCATACTACAAGATGAATAAGCTAAGACCTAGAAATACTATCACATATGGAAAAACCTGTAAAAACATCAGTTTTTTTCTTAAGAAAATTGGTCCTGCTCTACTTTCTCCCTGTGCATGTGCTCCCAATTGCAACCACACTACTGGCATCTACATGCAACACTGGCTTAGCCTTTTAATTTTTCCTAGACATTTAATCCCCTGCCTTTGAAGATCCTATTCTGTTGGGACAGAATGTCATGTGTGAGTTTGTTTGTCAAGAATGTGTGTGTACAAATGTTTCCATAGAATTACAGAATGATCTATAATTTTTGAAATGATCACCATGAGTATTTTCCACTCCCAACTTCTCTCCAACATTTCCCTCTTCTCTGCCTTCTCTCGCTGTGCAGCATCCTCCCAGGATAAATTGTCAGCCATCAGTTGCTATGTGGGCAGCAAACACAAACTAATTTTAACCTTAATTTAACCAAAACACTATTCAAACTTTAAAACCACAGAAAATAAGGTGCGCAGTGGAGGCCAAAGAGAAACCAGAACAGTGTGGAGAGAGCACAGGACTGCCTCGTTTTCTGCTTGATCCAATCTTTGAGTCCCTTGGTGATGACTGAGAATGAAGTCTATAGTCCCGAATATTTATTATTCCTAAAGCACATGTCACAGAGACAATATTTATCTGGGTCAGTGCGCTTAGTTGATGTGGCGCTAATAAGGCCAAAGCATGGATCCTTCCCCATAGAAATGAGAAAAAAATCGACATAGAAAGAAAAGCAAACCTCTTCTACATTCAAAGTTGCACTCCTAAACCTGGCCAGACATCCTGCAGATGCATGCTGTGGGTGACAAGTGGGGTTGGATGCGTACCTGGGAATTAATCCAAAGCAAATGTTCTAGAGTTGTCTCCACACTGAGGTCCTTCTGGAAGCAAATGAGAATTTTGACTGATTAGGATCCTGTGATTTATGTGCTAGATAAAGTCGGATATGGATGTCTGACATTGATATGCTATATAGAAAATCTGCAGAATAATGACATCTATGCTAAAGTGTATCTTGGTTGTTTTCAAGAATCATTTTTGTCTCTTCCACTACTTCCTAGATTCATCTCTCACCTATGTCTCTAGCATGTGGCCACTTAGGAAGACATTATATAGAAATATCACTTTGAGTTCAACATGACTTAAAATCAATTTCTATCTTTGTCATTTTTGCTTAACCACATATAAGGGACTTATTTCCAGTAAAGTAGTCTTCCTCATGTGTCAAATGGGGGATAGTAGAGGTGCAGTAAGGATCCAGTGAAACCGGGCATAAAATATAATTAGTTTGGTGCATAAGAAATAGAAACTGTCCCAGTGATTACTGTTCTAGTTACTATGTCAAGGACAAGAATAGGAAACATGATTGGCTCAAGGTTAGGCTTGTAATATTTAATCAGTGAAAATTACCTCCCATTTCCTTCCTTAGATGGCAACGCTCTGGTGCTTTTCCATGGCTGTCACACTTTCTTCTGTGTGTCACATGTTCTCTGTCATTGCAGGGCCTTTTGTACTTCCAGCTCAGGACCTTCCTGGTCTGCGACTTGGCTGAACATCAGTGTGTTGATGGCTTAATATATTGTATCCTCCCTCCCCAATTTGCTTTGGCATTGGCCTTGTGCTTCAAACACATCTTAGGGTAGTTCTGTTGTTTTATAACTAACTTCAGGGCTTATTCACTGAGAATTTTATTTATCCATCCCCACACAAGTATCTAAATGGCAGTGTTTGAGATAGATTGATGTGAAGAATGCATTTGAAAATTATAGGACTTAATTGCCAGAAAATGGAAAGCATACATTTCTATGCAATTTTTTTTCTTTTTTCATGATCTATATTTAAGATCTAGTAAGAGAATGACTGCTAACTCACTCAAGTGCCAAAGGGATTAGAATCTTCCTGGGATCCAGACTCTCACAGCTTGGCTAATTTAATCTTTAAATGTGCTGACTTACTTCTTTGTAGACCTACTGACATCATTAGATAAACAAAACATGAACGCCTGCTTCTGCTCATTATAGTTCTTACATGGAATGCATCTCATACAGTAAGCAACATAATGGGTGTGTGACATCCTTACCAGCCAATGCACTTCACAACAAGTTTGCTGTAATCGTGCCCCTTCTTGTTTTTATTAGTCTATAAATCAAGATCTCTCGGACACCGTTTGGAGAGCCCTGAGATACCATTTTGGAAACTCTCAGATGGTATTTGGAGAATATTTATTCTGAGCAAATGAAATATATGTTTGTACTCTGGGCATCACTCTCCATTTATGTATTAATAAACTTTGATATTCCATTCATTGCACCTCAATTGTCTTTGAAGTTGACAGCATCCTGACCATATTCAAGTTGTTAAATTTTTAATCAATTTTAAATGAAACAGAGTGGGCTTCATGAAAGCAAATTTGTAAACATAAGAAAACTTTGTTGTAATTTTTAGTAGTATTCTAACCTGTGATACTTCTCTAGATTGAGTGTCTGAGTAGAGATTCTTATGCTATTTATATTTCATTAATATAATTAGAAAAAAATGACTTGATATGTTTGGCTACATTTTAAGTAGAGTCCTTAATTTACCTTCCAAACCACTAGTGAAGAACACCCTCTGTTTTTTGTTTTTTATATTATTTTAGCCTCATGCCCCTAAGAAGAAATGGGTTCCCTTTCAGTATTCAGAAATCAGCACTTATGGGAAGGCTTCCCAAACAGCCAGCGGTTCAGAAACACCCTGTTTGATTTCTCCCATATCAGTCTGCTCTTAGACTCACAATCTCCAGTTCTACCTCATTCATGTGCCCTTTATTCCTTTTCCATGTGTTCTCAGGAGATTTGATGATTTCTGTTTAGAGTCACTGCTGATTTAAGTTTGACCCCAACAGTAAATGTTCCACACACTCTCTGTATCTACTCATCTTTAATATATATTTATACAATATAACATAATTATATTGTATATAATTATGAGAGAGAGTAGATGCAGAGATTGTGTGGAAAACTACCAGTAAGAGAGTTAGGAGACATGTTGGGTGCAAGGATTTCAGACTGATCCACCAACCGAAGAATACACATGGAGGGACCCTTGGTGATGGCCACATATGCGGCAGAGGAGGGTCTTGTTAGCCATCAGGGGGAAGAGAGGCCCTTGGGCCTGAGGGTGTTAGATCCCCCAGTATAAGAGAATGCCAAGGAGGGAAGACGAGAGTGGGTGGGTGGGAGAATACCCCCATAGTGGCAGGGGGAGGGGGAGGAAATGGGGAGGTTCCAAAGGGGAGATCTGGAAAGGTGGAAACATTTGAAATGTAAATAAAGTAGAAAAAATAAAAAATAAAAATTAAAAGAATTAAAAAAAAAAAAAAAAAGAAGGAATGGTCCAGTCAAAGGAATCAATTGATGTTTAACTAGGAACTTCCCAGTGCTCAGAAGGCTGGGAGTTCTAGGCCAAGCTAGGCTACAGGGTTAAATTTTGTAGTAATTGAATAACTAAATAAATAAGTTCCTTTAGAATTTCAATCCTTGCATGGGTAGATGACTTTTTTTGAAATTATATTTCCCTGAAATCACTACTGAATATAGTAACTAACCAAGGCCACAAGATTCCCCCCTAACCGTTGACTTCAGGGTGTTTCTCCCAATAAAAGTAGTACTCTCAGCATTTGTTTCTCAGATTCTCACAGATAATTCCTAAGAAGTTTGACACAATGAAACACTGGCTAATACTGTCGTGAACTGCAAGTCTAATTGTTGGTCTAGGACTTGGAATGAAATGTCCAATATGTTTTCACCATCCTATAAATTGTGTGAAAAATACTCGGTCAAATTTGTTCAATTTTTAAAACCATTACATAATGAGTGTTGTAAATGATTAAACACAGGATATAGCAAGATGAAAAAAGCACTATTCTTACCTACAACCTAGTAGAGAAAGACAGAAGCATAAACAAATAAGAGGCAACTAATTTAGAAATAGCTGGCTTATTTTAAGAATTAGTTTCCTTACAGTGACTTGCTTCTAGCTACTACTGGACAGCTGACCATCTTTCTGCTGAGTCAGTACCTTGTGTCTGGGTATTGTCTCACTGCATGCTCTATCTATAATGCCATCCCTCGGACTCCTTTTGTTTGTTTGTTTCATTGTCTTGTAGGGTCCAGCACCAATCAATCAGTTTCATCTGCTTTCCCAAGTAGTATTACATGATTTAGTTTTGCTACTAGCAAATTAAATTGAAAACTATAGAGTAAGACCTTCAAATCATCTGGTTGAATTTCCAGCATAATTGGACACATTAACATTCTTAAGCAAACAGTGAGCAAAGAGTGCTTTTCAGTGATACACTCCCTGAGTCAGGAGCTCAAATTCTGAAACTAAACATATTAATAACGGTCTTTTTTAATGGATTTTATCATTAATTCAGATTACCTGTAGGTGGTTTTCAATAAGTCATAGGGTACAGAACACCAAGTATAAGACACAAGAACACCTAAGTGAGTATATGTTACCCCAGTTACTCTATATGGGTAGAGTCATAATTAGTCAAACTGAACTTATAAATATTCATGTGACATTACATGGTTTTTTCTCACAGAGGCTATCATGACATAGCAATTCATTCTTCTTCCCTTTCTTTATATTGAGTGAACTTATTAACAGTGGATTACAATTACCAGAAGTGAAATATTTAACAGAGCTGACATTTAGGTGTTCCTAATTGCATTTCCAAATTACTGTATTGAAATGTATATAAGTTACTCTTTCACTTTGTCTACTCTGATGGGTTGAATTCCAAGCATCACCAGAGGGAGACCAGGAAGTACATAAACGTTGAAATGGGATACAGCAGAAATATCACAGAAGGTCATAATTTTTCAAAAATTGTGAATAGACTTTTAGTACTTTTAGAGTGTTCTGTCTCTCTACAGGTTACAATTATTCTTTGCTCAAAAACCAACTATGGCAGTTTGCGAGTCTGTATTTTCCTCTTTTATCCCTTTGCTTATAGTCATTTCTGTAGTCTTCATTTTTCCTTTAGCTTCCAGAGAAAATTGATCCTGCTAAAAATGACAACTTTAAAGGATTTTTAAATCCAGTGCTCATTCTGTTTACCAGAATCCAATACTTTTCAATCAATACCCTGGCTTTAGCACCTGTCTATAAAACAATAGAATGACTCTTTACTTAACCTTAATCAAACCCAAAGAAATAGCTATGGAATAGACTCTTTACATTCTCCACTTATATATAGTTGCAAGTGAAGATTGATTCTAATATTGACATGCAATCTAACTCTTCCTTAAGTTAGTGATAGTCTTGATCAAAGTTAGCCAAATAGATTGATTTGGTGTTTTTCTTGTGTGGATATGGGGAGGGAGAGGAGGAGGAAGGTTTATTTGTCTCACAGTTTCAGGTTATAGCCATCATTTCAAGGAAGCCAAGACGACAGGAGACTTAAGAAGCTAGTTAAATTTCAACCACAGTCAAGAGCAACGAGAGAATGAATACACATATGATTGTGTTCTGTTTGCTCTTTCCCCTCATAAGGTTCAGAAGGCCCTGCCTAGGGAATGATGCTACCCATGGTGGCAAGATGCTCCCATTTCAATTGATAATCTCTGTCAAACTTCTCTCCAGGCCAATCTGATCTATATAATCCTTCATTGATACTCTTTTTTCACGTGATTATAGATTACGTCAAGTTGACGATTAAAATGAACCATCATGCCATGAGAGTAAAATAATGTTGATCCTCTTTATAAACAATTTATCATATTATATTTTTCTCATATTCAAATTACCTTGTAAGTGATTGTAAATGACCCTATAGTGAGGGATATTGTGGCTGAATCTTTCAAGCACCAGCTATCCTCATGACTATGTTAGTAACAAACTATCCTTAGTCACTTAAAAGTATATTGTGAACTAGGATATACTAGACATATCATTGTAGACATAACAATATCTTATAAATCAACACATGAAAAGGATAAACATCAATCAAAATCTATCACAAATTCTACCCTTTTCAACATGTCTTTTTATAATCTATTAAATATTATCATTATTTGGGAGTTTTATACATTCATATAATCCCCATTTTTCTCTCCAATTTCTCACTTTTTACTCAATTTACTTCCTCACCCAGCAACTTCTTATGTTTCTTTATCTTCTTCAACCCACTGAGTCTTCTTAATGCTGTTTGTACACACATGAGTGTAGGGCCATCTGCTGAAGAATTGTGAGCCTTTCAGCAACTGCATCCAGAAGGAAAACTGACTTTTCTTCTCACAGAAGACATAAATTGACCAGAAACTCCTCAGATAGGGATACAATTTTAGGGGCCCCTTTCTCATTTATGCTGGAATTTTGGCTGGATTCATCTTGTGAAGGTCGTATATAGTAATCCCAACCACTGTGAGTTCATGTATACAAAGTTTAGCAAATACTGTTTCATTGTAAATCTCTACTACTTCTGGCTCTTATAGTCTTTCTATACCCTTTGCTGAGATAATTCCTGAACATTGCTGAGAAGTGATATGATATAGGTGTCTTATTTATTGCTGAGAACTCCACACTCTATCTTTTTCTGCAGTTTTTCATTAAACAGTTATAGATCTCTGCATTTATTGCTGTTAGTTACAAAAGGATGCTTCTCTGATGAGAGTCAAAATGATGGACTAATCTGTAGGTAGAAAGGTAAAAACTTAGAGGACAGTTTGTTATTATGCCCACTGAACATTTGATTATTATTTCCATTAAACAAATCTCTCCTAGAGCCCATTACCTTGACAAGCAGACACTTTTGGGCTAGTTAATATTACCAGTTTTTATTTCTATAATGTGAAATGATCTTTAAATCTAGTTGTGGGGAGAATGGTTTGTTACTTGCTTAGCATTTGTGACACTATTGCAGTTCTATCATTCTTGTAACTCCAGAGTTCACAGCTAGATAAAACTAATGATGACACATTTCCAACAACGTTGTGTAGGGAAATATTGAGTATTATGAAAGTTATGCAGTAGAGATAAAGCTTCTATGTAACAGCTTAATTTCTCCATGCTCTATGACTCAAAATATATGGTTTAGTCAGCAATAGAGTCTTACTATGAAGTTCTGGAGGGTAACTAAAAGCATTGGTAATAGGCTGTAATGTTGTGAGGTCTATGGGACCTAAGAAATAACTGATACCTGTCTTTGAGCTTCTTATTTGATAGTCTGTTTTGTCAGAGAGAGGCATTATCACCCTATTATTGGGAAACATCATTTAAATTTCTCTGATACCTACATCTATGTGTATCAATATCTACCTGTACCGTTAATTTAATATATTAGGTACTAGGTATATAGATAGAAAGCTAAAAACTTAGAGGGTATAGATATAAATATGGATATAAATATAAATATTCATGCAAATACACACACACACGCACACGCACGCGCACGCACACACACGCACACACACGCGCACACACACACGCACACACACGCACACACACGCACACACACGCACACATACACATCATTTTCAAATGTCTTTAGTGTTAGTTATTTGTCCTTGTAGGGGTGGTTCTGATGCTGTTCTGTTCCCCAACTGGTTCTTGATCTGCCAGTAAAGAAGCCATGGACCAATTGCTGGGAAGAAGTAAAGACAGGACTTTCGGGTTCCGGGAGAAAAAGAGACAGGTGCAAGGGAGGAGAGGAGAGTTTTCCATGCTTTGGAAAGAGAAAGCCAAGCAGCCATGTGAGGTTTCAGGAGAAATGGCAGCCCATGGTCGCTCCTATAGGCAAGAGTTCAGGAGTGTTTAGAAGGGACTAGATGATTCTGAACTACCAAAGTTTAGGACAGGTGGGAGGTGTGGAGATAAGACTATTGATAAGTGGCACCCAGCAATTGTGTCCAAAGGGAAGTTGAAATCAAACCACTGTGTATCTGTGACTTCATCTGTGGATTCAAGGAAAGCTGGGTGGGAGCTGGTGGCACAGCCTTTTCTCAGAGCTTAGATGGGGTAGCAAAGTTACATGCAGCATCTCCTCATCTTCATATCTCTATCCTGAACCCAGACCCAGAAAGACAAACACCAGATATTATCTCTCATATGTGGATGTTAACTTTAAAGTTTTTGGTATGATTAAATTGGAGTACCCCTAGAGAATGAGTAAGTGGTCATGGGGAACATTTAAAGAGAAGGGGAAATAACACAAGTGTCATGAAGAAGAAAGGAGAGCAACAGAACAGAAAGGGATTTGGGATTTTTATTGTGGACTCTTTTTTGCCACCATCATTGTTTTCCGGCACTGCCTTGCTCTCTTAGTAAAAGGTAAGTTCTGTAAGGAAAAGTGCCCCAGTCTTTGGTTTTCTCCTTAACCATCCTATATGATGCTGTCTTATTTCTACATCAACTACCCTTCTGCTTTTTATGATAGTGGTAATTTGGTATAATTATGATGCTTGCTTCTATGCAACCTATAAATAACATATATATATATATATATATATATATATATATATATATATATATATAACCCATACTTATGTACTGCCTATATACACATAAATGTACTATACATTTTATACACACACACACACACACACATATATATATATATTTCTATGGATTGTGAAGCTAGGAATTTACATATACCAAACACATTTCTATCAGTAAATTACAGCCTTAATCTACACATAAATATGATATACAAAATTACATATGGAGAAAGATAAATTTTTATAATTGCTGGTATGATGGTATACATATACTAAGAATTTATGTACTGTGTATTCTCATATTTAATTATATAAATTTACAAATGTATTATATTATACAATTATATATTTATATCATTAGACTTATGTATTCCTAATATATTGTCTGTTTTTATATAAATATAAAAACTGCATCACCACTGTGTCTGTCATAATTTCAAGAAGTCTGCTTTGTATAAAAAGGATGTTTTTAATGTTTGTTTATAAAACTTGGTGTTCTAGCATGTGGTACCTTTGAAATCCTTGATCCCAAATAATTTCTAGAACTTAACTATTAATATGAAACAAAGATAGCTAGTATCTTTGAACTCAAAGTTTCTCAGTGAAAATATTGAAATGTTTATCTCTTAGGCAGTTATGAGTCTTAACTACAGCAATATTCATGAAATGGCTAATGCACTGTTAAGCACTGAGTGTATGGCTAACAGACACCACTGAGATATGTGAACCTGGCGATGACATGGTTATGGAGTTACACAGAGGCTCATGGAGAAGTCCAGGACAGAGTTATTATGAGAGCTTGCATGGATGACAAGTCCTGCTCAACGATTTCATAACTGAATTGCTTATTTTGACTGTAACATCAGGTCTGCACAATTAGTTCCCATCAAACTATTCAAAATGAATATTTTTTTTTTCCCTGCCAGGGAAAGAGTACTATGCAAAATACGCTTGTATTGATTGAACTGTCGTCATGGTATGATGTAATATAAAATATAAAACATAATTCAATCCAAAAGTTAAAAATAGAGATTTAAATTATGTTTAAATCAAGCAGTATAGCTATAGATTCATGTCAGTATTTTAGTTCCACTGAGTACCAATGTTAAAGCATGGTTTAAATGCCAACTGCTATATTTTCAGGCCTATAGAACTGCATGGATATATGGTAAATAGTTCTAGAATTATCTATGCATATTTACTTGAAATGCCTCGCACAACTGTTTCAATTTTTGAAAAGTATGCCAGTATAAAGTCTACAGACCTCAGTAATGTAGTGAATAATGATGCTGAAGAAAGACAACTGCTCACTACAACTTCTCTGGGTTCTAGGGAAATTGACGAAAATGCCACTTTGGTGAAAATGGATTCACATCAGCAGTGGTATGAAGCTGCCTGAGCACGTAGTGGTGAGCTGTGAGCCAGTATCTCCCATTTGGGGGATATATATATATATTTCCTGATTCATGGGAGCTTGAGATTTTATATTTATTCACAAAGAAAGAAACAAAGCAGCGCTGTGCATAAGTGGCAAGGGAGCCCAGATTCTAAAGAGCTAGGTGTGGGGGCAAAGAAAAGATGAATTCAACCACATAGAAGATGCTTCAAGAAGATGCCTTGTGTGGAGGAGAAAGAGTGTGGGGGAAAGAACTGGGAAACAGCAGGGGTGCCATCAGGGAAAACTTGGTGCTAGAAACAGACTCCATCTCAGAGATGGAGCCCTCTGGCATTATCTATGTCATGATGATTCATTAAGGATGGAGTTCACTGACTGAGCAAGATGAACAAGTTATTTTTTCCACCTATTAACACATTAACATAAGTCTACCTCATATGTATAATATATATATATATATATATGACACACACATACATATATCACACACACACACACACACACACACACATATATATATACATAACATACACACACACACATACACACACACACACATACACACGAATCTGGTTGCATGATGGAGATGCTGCTAATCCATCTATGAGATCAAAGCTAGGAAGGCTGCTAAATATTATATAATACACAAACACACTGCCTATCTTCATGCCATCAAGAAAATATCTACCCCAAAATATCAACATGAGCAGTGTTAAGAAGTCTGTCTTAATTCGGGTTCTTATCCACGCTACTAAGTATGTATTGTTACTACTGCCATTTTGCAGACCGCTCTACTAAGTATGTATTGTTACTACTGCCATTTTGCAGACCGCGCTAC
>JADRCH010000802.1:640728-702127 GCA_019843965.1 Rhynchomys soricoides
TAATAATAATAATAATAATAATAATAATAATAATAATAATAATAATAATAATAAATTTTCCTAATGAAAGTTGGAGTATGCTCTATGTTTGAACTGAGGGAATTATTTTCCTATAAAAACAGACTAGGGGACATCATTGAAACACCTCTTTGATTTTTCTGAGAAACTCATTCTTATTTAAGAAGTACAAACTCTGAATTTCAATCCTTGGTGAGTTAAACTAGCTTCTCTGTACTTCCAGGAAATATACTTTTTAAAAATGTATTTAATGTGCTTTTAATTGTGTGTGCATTGGGGTGAGTTCACACGAATATAGGCACCTGCGGAGGTCAGAAGGCATGAGCTCTCCTGGAGCTGGAGTTGCAGGCAGTTGTGAACCACTTGATGTGGGTCTGGGAACCCAACTTCAGTCCTCTGTGACAGCAATTAAGTCTTCTTAGCCACTGGACATTTCTCCATCTCCAGGAATAATACTTAAGCATACCTAAATAATACTAGACCATGAGATTAAGAGCATATATGAAAAGATAGTAAGCCATATTGAGTAGCCTGTCAGAGGGAAACGGTGCTCAGTCAGAGGAAGAAGATATCTGTCCATCAAATAATTTTTTAAAAAGCTGGATTCTATTTAGTGTGTTTGTGGGTTTTCACAGTATGAACAAAAATGGACCTTAAGATGTAATTGGTACTTTCTGACCTTTAAACTCCAACTTGGATTTGCTGTTTACAGATTTCCTGCATTTACTTAGCTTGCCCCATAGAGATTATGGAGGGAGGCAGTAATTCTGGGGATCCTATGTTACATCATTCACCTGTTATGTTTTGTGATTATTTTCTGGAGATTAGCTTGGGAAGGAGGACTAGAAGAATTCTAGAATTTACCCAAGAATGCAAAGTGCAATCAGAAGGACATACAAATAGGTCTCCAAGATAAGAGCGATACAAGAGAATCAAAGGTGAGGAAAGAGTTTGAAAGGCCACTGCCATGTAGGATAGTGCTCTATCCGTTCTGGTTCCAGGTGCATCATTATCACCGGAAAGTTCACAGCACTGCTGAAACTGTTGGAATAGCACTTACATTACACTTAATGCCATACAATGTAGACAACAGCCTTAGTCACAGACAAGAAGGTCACATATTTAGACAAAAATATGGAAAACATCTGTCCCTCTAAAACCTATTTAAAAGCTCCACATAATCTATGCAGTAAAAAAACTCATTTATGTCAGTCGTTGCTCTCTTGAAGGCAGACATTTATTTTTAATAAAAGTTGGGTACCTTGAGTGCCAGTGCTGTGAACCCAGTCACCATAGAGGATTCACTCTCACTAGGAGAGCAACTGTTGACAGAAATATTACATAAGGCAGTGAACTGACTGCTTGCATGTTAGATTCAATAACGTTTTGTTTAAATTCTTTTATTTAAAATACTTAAATACGTGTTCAACCATCCTCCGTATTTGTCTGTAAGTTATAAAGCATCAGAATTCCCCACCTGGGGGTGAAGTATCTGGTGTTTATTTGCAACACACTGCCATCTGGTGGTAAGTGCTGAACATTTCAGATACGGAGTCCCTGGGCTCCAGGGAGAGACTCCCAAGCCCACATACCTTGAGGTGAACGGCCTTACCGAAGGTAAAATGTTTGAAAGATTAAGATAATAATAATAAAAAGGGCTGACTGAATTTAAGAGAATCTGTTAAAACTGACAAGTAATTTATATTAGCTAATATAATACCAGGTAAGATCGAATTGCGTTATGGATCCGTTGATTCTTACCATAAACCTTTTTTAAGTCGTATCATATGTAATTTATCCTTTTCTCTTCATTTTAAACTGGAAAATGGAATTTTTCATACATTTTATTTTGATCAGAATTTTCCTTCTCCCAGCCCTTCCGAAATTCTCTCCACATCCCCATCCACTCAAATCTGCGCCCTTTCTTAAAGCCTCTCCTTGGAATGCAAACAGGTATCTGAAAAGATAAAATAATGAAGAATAAAATCAGCAAGCCAGAAGAGGATAAAACAAACAAGCATAAAAAGAAAAATACCCAAAGAAAAAGCACAGGAAACAAATATAGATGCTAAAACACACATTCACACATGCAGAAAACCCATGGAAACAAACTAGGAAAAAGATCTTGAAGTTTAAAAACAAAAATACTCAAAGCATTATGAGAAAATAAACTGCAAAAGTACCATTGAGTTTGTTTTGTGCTGGCCATGTACTGCTGGCCTGCCTTAAGTATGTTTTGTAGACCCAGAGAGACGCTGTTGGAAAGTCTCTTTCTCCTTTGTGAGAAGGTATCAACTGGAGATGGCTTCTGGGTAGCTATGGGGACGTTTGTTCACGTCTGCTCTCAACACTGGGCTCCATCTGGCTGTGCCCTGTGCATGCCCTTTGCATGCTGCCACAGTCTCTGTGACGAAGGCGTGTGTGAATCAGCTCTGCTTGGGTCTAGAAAGACTCATTTTCTTGATGTCACTCACCCTCTCTGCCTCTTACAATCTGTCTTTCTCATCTTCTGCTGAGTTCCCTAAGTGTGGACATTATCCAATTGCCAGTCTGTGTGTGTTCCCATCTACTGCAGGGGGAAGTTTCTCTGATGATGATGATGGCTGAGCAAGGCACGGATCCTTGAGTATAGCAGGGTGTCCTTATGTTTCATCTTGTTGCTATATTCCTTTAGGAGAAGAGAAGGTTAAACTTTTAATTTCCCATGTACATCAATTTTCAAACTTCACTCATATTCATTATGGAACATGGGTATTTTGCATTCTGACGTGTAAAAATGAGGCTCAGATAAGGAAAATGAATCCCTCAAAGTCCTGAGTTTTGTTTTATTTTGTTTTTTAAATTACTGAAGCAAATCGCAGGCTCTGTTTCCAGTCTGTTTTCTTCCTGCTATCTCCTCCTTCTGTGAGAATGAAGTAAGGTGTCTTCGCTCGCTCTAAACTGAAGACTTGGATTAGGTGGCAGTTGCGTAATATAACATGATGTCCCAAGCCTCGCAGTGCAGGCTGGGGGAGGCTGCAGCAAAGCAGGATGAGAAGAGCGGTGAAGTCTTACAGCTCTCAGCTTGCCCTTCTTTTTCTCTCCTGACTCCCTGCTTGCTTTATTCTTTCACTTTGCTTTTCTCTACTGTTACATTGTATGATTTATTCTTAAAATAAATGTCAACATTTCAACAAAAGCACACCCTACTTCTTCGGGCACCTTCAGGGGTGTCCTCTCCCTCTGTCTGGTTGATCTATTCCTTTCAGAGTTAATCAAAGAGTGATATTTAAGGTGGCATCTTTGATGGAGCCTCTGGATGACTTATGTCATCCATATCAATGAGACCTTTTCAACCATAATCTTTGATTAAGTGATCTGTAAGTACAGCCTTGAAGCTTAATTATGGTAACGTTTCAGAGGCTAACAGACAGCATCAAAAATCCCATTTGAAGATCATTACCAGCACTAAGTTTGCAGTGCTATGGACGACTGAAGACAGATCTACTGCTTGTCTCTCCTTCAGTATGACCTGTGGGCAGAAGTCTACATCGCATAGACTCCGTTAGAGGGATTCTTATTATTTGCCTGTGATATTTCACCTTGAATGAAGCTATTGTAATTTGAAGTCTACCTATGCCAATAGATGCTTTCCTGTACTGTCAGCCCATATTTTGACTTTCATTGTATAGTTTCTACATTTGAAAACTTAGGACAATGAGTCCTAAGAGCATTCCAGTACCTAAACTGAAATTTATTCATGTGGTATTCTCCTGTGTAGCCTTCTGGGAAACTCAGTAAATATACATTGTGCAATTGTGAATCTTTATTGGTTTGTCAAGACAATTTAAAATATATGAGTTAAACCGGGTAGTGGTGGTGCACACCTTCAATCCCAGCACTTGGGAGACAGAGGCAGGCAGATTTCTGAGTTCGAAGCCAGCCTGGTCTACAGAGTGAGTTCCAGGATAGCCAGGGCTACACAGAGAAACCCCGTTTCAAAAAAACCAATATCGAAAAATGCTTAGCCTTTTCTTTACCTCGTGTACCAACACTGCCTCCCATGCCTAATTCCTTTTTCTGTGTCTTCTACTCTTCAACTGCAGCAATTAAGATCTGGAATTAGAGAGTGAGTAACAAGTTGAGAATGATGTATTAGTCTATCCCCAGCTTTGTTCTCCATAGCTAATCAGCATAGATGTCCATTGGCTTATAAACTAGGGATGTGAGGCACAGAAAAGGATTAACACTCCATTTCCAGAGACTCCTTTCAAACATCAGTGAACTGTGGTTGGTGATGATCACAGCTGCTAAACACAGGCAATAGCACAGAACGTGACAGAAGATCCAGTAGCCCCCATTACCTTCCAAGGTTACTTAAGGAGTTACTTATTTTGCTTGAAGAGAACCATGTAACAGTGCAGTTTGCTAGAGATTTCACACTCATCACGAATCCTGTGTAGACTTGACTGAGAAGTAAGAGAAAGCCTGTGGTGCTGATCAAGCCCCAAATCATGGGGAGACTGCTGCATGATGAAAAAAACTGAGGGCACATAAATCAACTGAAGGAACTAGGAGGCAAAGACCTTCAGTTTTTAACGACGCAGATTAAAATCACTAAGCTAATAAGATCTGCTCAGGAACCGAGAAATGTCATCCCAAAGTGTGGAAAATGTATCACTCGAGAGTAAGCTTTGTTCAGGTTGCTTTATAAATATTAGTTATCCACTGAAAACAGACTATTAAGCTTACAGTTTTGCTTAAAGATGGTACATAGTGAGAATTCCCTGAGGTATATCTTTTTCATGTATTGATGATTGTGTCTGTAGAACAAGGAAGAAACAAAAATCACGGAATTTGTATTAGGTTCACAAATCTTTCCTTACTTCTGGCATTTATCTCTCTGATCCTAATAATGCAACTTTGAGGTAATTTCTTCCTGATCCTAAATGATCAAAAGGTCCTCTACATCAAGTCAATGAACCCCTCAGATATTGCTATCATCTGATTGTTGGTAGCTGCCAAGAGATTGAAAGTTGATTAGTAAACAGAAGAATGTTGGCTTTGTTTGCATATGTGAAAAGCAGCTGTCCAGTGGCACATATTTCAGTAAATGTCATCCTTGGCATTGAGGAAATACACTGTAGGTACACAGCTGTGTCTTAAGAGTCAGATGCTGAATTTGAATATGTCCAGAATACATGCAGTGACCATCAAGAAAGAAGTGAAGAATGCTACTCTTCCCAGGGAGGTGCAGAAACGTTTGATGTATGCTTTTCATCCCTAGAGTGTAATGAGACTGAAATGCACTTTGGCTTCAGAATAACTCCAAGGCTGTCTTTGGTAAAAGCTTAACAACCGGCTCAACTATCTTACTGAATTTCTTCATCTTTGAAAGTGATCCTTTAGCTCCCTCAGATCTCAGTGATCACTGAGAGTCTAGCTCTTTAATCTGCATTTCTATCTGTCTCCTTCCTTCTTTTCCCTAAGCTCTTCATCCATAAGAAAGACTCATTATTTTACATATACAAAATCCAAGGTCTATAGCCAAACAGCAACTTCCTGGTTTGTGAATTCAATCTTTATTTACTAAGAGGATCAGGAAAGAACAGGAACCATGAATCATGTAGTGCACCTTGTGTTCTGCTTTCAGAATCTCATCCTCCAGCCTTACACATGTGGAGGGTGTAATATGAGAATGCCCTTAATCATTAAGGAGCACAGGCTAATCTTTCAGGAATAAAGAGTCATTTCTGAGATCCTACCCCCTACTTTGGGATAAAGATCCTACTCCATAAAACCTGTAAAAGAGAACAAAGGTGAAAATTTACACACTGAATTAGTTTTGGTAAATGGCCAGGGCAGTTGGTTAAGTGTATGTACTCTGGAAGTTGTCAATAAGAAAAACGAACAATATTTTTCCTTACGAATACGTGTGGAGATGCTATGGTGCCCCACCATCCCATATTTTGTAGTATAGTCAAACTACCACATGTGCTCCCATTCAGAGGTATGGGCGACTTATAAAAATATTTATTAAATTGTATTACAAGTCTGATGGTTGTTATAAAAAAATCTGTCATTCCCCTGGAGGGCCTTAAGGGTTAACTTTTTCCTCCTGTGATTTTGTTTTGCATTGCAAAGAATCAGATTACACCCAGAAAAAAAAAAAGCAAGCCACTTAAAGGGGAAAAATAAAAAGAAACAAGAAAGGGATCCACAAACCCGTAGGGGCTTGAATGCATAATGAGTGCTTTGCTGCCCATTGATAGACAACCCTTAAAACAAAGCATTGTTGTGTGAAATGTTCTAGAGAAGAGAGCTCAAGAGTTTATCAAATGAGTTATTGGAAAAGAATTTTTTAAATCTGCCAGAAATGTTGCAGGCCTTTATTGCAACTTATAAATTATTTATTATTCTTAGACATGTCATAAAGTCCAATATAAATAAAAGAAAGATGCTGACAAGACAGAAACATCACTGTGAATCTGGAGAGCGCTTCCTGAAGCCTCACCAAAAAAGGTCCAAGAACCTGTGCACCCTGCCTGCTTCATTTCCACTGCATACATATTTTGCTCCTGTATATTTTAAGGTGTCAGCACTTTTCTTTCCAGCCAACTCACCCTTTTCCATTTTTCTTCATATGTCTAAACACAGAGATGGTAACCCACAAACTGTATATATGTGCATATGTGTATGTGGGCATGTTCATCATGAAAATTTAAGTAAATGTACCAGAAAAGTCTGATCATAAGGACATCTCTTAACATCAGCACCAAGCTCTGATGAGTCTCTGCTAAAGGTTGCTATTTCCCATGGCTGCTTCAGCTTATTCTAGAGTATTCTTTAAGAAATCTGCAGAAGCTCCCAGCCTCCTATCAAATAGGAGACTGATACAGTTCTGCCCAAGTAGTTTGTCTTAAAAGTAGGAAGACATCAACTATCTGACTATAAAATCTCTTCCTCCTCATTCACTTTTAAGAGTCTTGTAAGAATACGTACAGTTTTAACTAAAAGAAAAAGAAATCTCAAAATTACCTGCTTACAAGAAGACATATTTTTATCTTCTGCTTCTTTGTTCAGATTCTTAAATCACAATCTCCTTCTTTATGGCCTTCCTAGTAAATGGGGAGAAATAAGCTCCAGATTCCCTCTAGGACATTCAGAATTATGTACCTGGATTCATCCTCGGCACTCCAGCTATTGCTTTGCTGGGTGTAAATATCGTATGGATAGTCTTGGTTTGTGAGGAATATGTGTTTGAAGAGAGGTGGGAAAATATTTCACCTTTTACTACTGGGTGCTTGGAAAATTCTACAGCACCAAAGCCCAGACAGCTCTCTCTTCTCTGGGGATGATTTATTATAGGGGGCCATAGCTATATTCTTTTTACTTGAAAAAAAATGACAATCTATGTGCACATCATTTTATTCTTGTTCATAGGCATAACAGACATAAGAAGCTCATCTGCCTGCTGCCAAATCCCAAAATTTTAAAACATTACATCTAAATAAATGCTTTTAAAACATAGTTTTCCAGAATATACTTTAATTGCTCTGGCAAGATGCTGGTGTGATAAACTTTAATCTATATGTTTTTAATTCTTGGAAGCATAAAATGTGATGAGGGATTGTGGTGGCACTTAGGAAAGCCAGTAGCTCTGAGGAATGCTGCAAGGGACAGCTTACTTGTGGGGAATATGGGAAATGAGCAACAGTGTCACTTCCTGTATTAGAACCATGTCATATTCATTTTACTTTATTAGAATCGCACTAGAAATTCTACGTAAATATTGACTGAAAGAGTATTGGGCTGTGCTCAGAAAGCCATACTGTAATGTTCTGGGGGCTCTGAATCAGGACTTTTCGTTCTTTTTTTGTTTTGTTGTTTCGAGACAGGGTTTCTTTGTATAGCCCTGGCTGTCCTGAAACGCACTCTGTAGACCAGGCTGGCCTCGAACTCAGAAATCTGCCTGTCTCTGCCTCTCAAGTGCTGGAATAAAAGGCGTGCGTGACCATTCTTAATGGCTGCTTTCACCACTGTAGAAGGTATGTGGCTAGGTCATTTATCTAGTAGGCCCTGTGTTCTATTGAGAGAATCTTTGAGTCTTCATTGTCCCAAATCTCCATTATATGACATTCCACAGATACTTCTGATTACCCCTTACTAACATACCTCCATTTAGTCTGGCCACTGACCTGTTCAGATCTTTTTTTCTATATTAAAGACCCCTAAATATTCTCCAAACATTTGGATAGTAGCTAATTCATACTTTCTGGTTAATATCAGTAAACCAAAATATACTGTACACACCACTCCCCAATTCCAGAATCTTCAAGCATACCTCCATCAGGGCTAGCTCATCTCCCTCTCCTTGGATGGGGCACATATGTTTTCATTCCCTCTCTATTGGGAATTTGGCTACTAGTTGGCTTCTCATGCTTTTATTCTAAATGGAAAGTCTAAACACTTCTTGTTTTGGTTTCCAAACACGAGCCTTATTTGTATAATCTTAAAACCACTTCCTCTCCTGGCTCAGTGTCCTCTAAGTCTCTAAAGCACTAACCTCTATACTCATTTGTTCCAGACATTCCTGTTGACCATGTCATAATTATCAGACAATATTTATCTATCATCTTCTATGTAGCTTTGAGGAAATTATATAATCTCTCACATTCTCTGTAACTGTTACATATGAATGATGAGTATCAGTAGACACAGCTGGCATAAGATCCAGATGATGCCCAGAAAACACTTAGCACCATGCTCAGTTCCCAGGACTAAATGCCATTAATACCTGTAGAACATAGATATTATTTTTTTTCATTAATAAGAGGGAATTTTAATTAAAGCCATGTACAAAACTAGAAAAATAAATTGTAGGATTCTGAGTAGACTTCCTTGCAGATTCAAACACGTGAATATTCTCCCAATCTGGAAAGAAATGAGCAATAGTTTGTGGACATGGGAACGTGAGAAATCTGTGGCAGAAAAAAACAACTAGAAAAGATCTCCTCACAGGAGAGTTCCCAAGGGCTTCTGGTAGCCGCGTGGCAGTGGATATAAAGAGAAGAGACACAGGAGGGCTCACTACAACTCATTTGTCTGAGACAAGAGGACCCAAGCAGAATCTGAGATGCCTAAAACAATGTCTCATCTAGGCTCTGAGAATAAGAACGTGAAGAAGGCAGGAAGTCAGAAGCTGAGCTCTTTTGGCAGCCGAGACCCACTTTGAAGGTCTGACCTAGGTCATAGGTGTTCATATACAGCAGGATGTTCATGGTTACTTTTCCTCCAGATAGGAAGTATGTTCTCAAAAGTGCAGGCAGAGATTGTGAGTCTTCTCACACCATAGGAATGCAGTTTCCCACCAGGAAAACAGATGGTGTCAAGAATGTATGCCTTCTTAGGAGATTGCCTATCACTTATACAACGAAATACACAAAGTAAATAGTCACTAGATCAAGATATAAACTCAACCCTTTCTGGCTTCAAAATTCTGAAACAATAAATTTACAAAAAAAGAAAGCATGATGTCATTGACTGAACATGTACACTGAATCCATTCTTTTAAAGTCTGATAACTCTAATACATATGGTTGCAAAAGTAACAGTATTAATTTCCGAAAAAATATATATATAATATTGAATAGCTATAACCTTAGATGTCATGAAAATTATTTTTTAAGGTATTGTGTGTAACCAAATAAAGATGATACAATGTATGGTTCCCTGGGTAAAGAACATTGTCTAACACTTCAACATTTAACTGTTTAATCATTCTGGAACCAACCATTATATATTATGATACAGACATGAGATCTTTGTGATTGCATTATATAATTCATCTTTAATTTACCAAGGAAAAACTTCAGAACAAAACCAAATAGCATAGCAATAAGTTACTTCTAGACTCTTATTGGGTCCTGAACTTTGAGTGTCCTTCTTTCTGTTCTGTCCCTATGCTCTACAAAATCACAGCAGCTCCTGGTACCATCAGAGTACTCTAACTAGACAAAGCACTTTTCTGCCAATTTTACAAGCTTCAGAAACAAATTGATGCTCTCAGCATCAGCGTTCATGTTACGCTGAGAGTTCCATGGAAGCTGTAACTAACTCCATAAGCATCCAGTGCGAGCGGGTTGATGACAAACCAGCAGAGACATCATTTGAGCCTCTGTGTTATTCATGGTTTTGTCAAGAGATTAAATCAGAATCAACCCAAGAGACAATTTATAAATTGACTTTTTCTACAAAAAGTGATAATATTTTTAAGCTAAATTTTTGGTGTGTTTGGGTATGCACTTTTGTTTTTGCTTTGTTTTGTCATTGTTATTAAAACTTGTACCTGTAACTCATGACATCACCCTGTTTTCTCATGTCTATTTTTCTTACTGCTATTACTGAGCTGATCTCTGTAACTATTAGGTTTGTTTCTTTCAAATTATGGGAGAAATTATTTTTATTATGTTTACAGGCATAAAAGAATATTAGATAATGCACATTTTGTTAGCAATAATAATTGTATTTCAGTAGAACACTTATTCCTAGACTATTTTGAAAAAGCCATCATCGTTCACTACCTAGAATCCCAAATTGTTTTGACTTTAGATGTCCGTAGACGACTGCACGCATACGCACAGCCACAATTGAACATTCTTAGCCCAACAGTTAAATTACACTTAATGACAGCAGGTTTGGTTGAGTTTAAGAGTTAAGAAAGAATCGTGGGTTGCTCCTCTTTAACTACAAAACAAGCTAACAGTATCTACACCCCCAAATGTACCACTAACAAACAGTATCTACACCCCCAAATGTACCACTAACAGTGTCTATACCCCCAAATGTACCACTAACGAACAGTGTCTACACCCCCAAATGTACCACAAAGAACAAGTCTCTCTTGGAGAGAACCAGGAAGACATACAATTTGAAACTATTTGAAATTAACCATTTGAGACAACAGTTGAGGTCAATTAAACATTTGGGCAAAACCATAGTGAGTAACAGAGGCACAGAATAGTCTAGGACTGGTTGGGATGTAACTCACTGCTAGAACACAGGTTCAATCCCTAGCTCCACCCAAAATATTAATGATCCAGTAATTTAAGAACTAAATAATCAGCGTTTTGTTATTGCTTTGATTTTTTGTTTGTTTTCAAGTTAAGTTTTCTCTGTATATCCCTGGCTGTCTTAGAGCTTGCCTGTAGACTAGGCTGGCCTCAAACTCAGAGATCGACCTGCCTCTGCCTCTTGAGTCCTGAGATTAGAAGCATGTGCCTAGCTTCTAAAGACCAGTCTTAATCATTAGAGAAATGTGTGTGTTTGGTGTGTGTGTGTGTGTGTGTGTGTGTGTGTGTGTGTACAGAAAGAGAGAGACAGAGAGAGAGGGATTTAAAGTCAAAACAATAACAGTGATCTCAGATCAAGACAAGTTTCATATGCCTCGACAAGACTTGTAAGTTTTATATTTTAACTTTTAAAAAAGTTAAAAGTGGAGATAAGCAAAGAACAGCTTACTTTTTTGCTCATTTGTTTTAGACTAATCACCACATCACTACTGTCAACATGAGCACTAGAAGCACGGAAGAAGGAATGTTGCTGCACTTGGAAGACTTTGCCTAAGCTCAACAGGGAAACAAAGACATAATGGTCCATTACTGAACATTGAGGAAACTAACTCCTAAGCCTCAGCTGGGAGGAGAATAGTACCTCCCAGACAGATAGCTGAAATCAAGTGTGTGAAGGTACTCAACACCACTCTTCCTTACCTGTTAAGTAGCACTCCGTCCAGTAAAGAAATAAGGCGGGGGCTTACAAATAATTCATTTTCCTACCTGAATAATCAAGAACACGCACAATGTTAGAAGATAAAGAAGACTTGAAAAATACAATTGTTCTCTCTCTCTCAAAACTATCATTTGCCTTTTGTTCTAGTCCTAGTGTGTGTCTTATTCTGACCCTACTGTATGTCCTGCGTATGACTAGGAAATGGAGACTGATAGAAATCCTTGAGTTCATTTTCTACCTGATGACTGTGTAAGTCCATACACAGTGTCAGTGGGCTCTGTTCCTTCATGGATTTTTCTTGGGTTCAGACAATAAGAGCACCTAGAGATGATGAGGAAGACAAGAGGCATCAGAGGATTTACTTTATATCATGTAGTGTTGCTGTGAGCTGGTTTCATCCAGCAAGCAGAGACTTCTGCCTAGCAGTCTTCTTGACTGTAGCTTGAGTCTTCCACTACACTGTACTTCCCTCACCTTAATAAATATTTTCTCTAATCAACAATAACAACAACAATAGCAAAACAAAGTTGGACAACAGCTTAGGTTCTTAACACTATTGAACGTTCAGCCATAGGAAGTCCTACAAAGGACCACTTTAGCATTTAGACCAAGGGCCCTATTTAAGAATTTACCTGCAGATAATGAATTTGGCATGCCCTTGAGTTGCTGACTAATTTATGGGAAATCTCTGTTACCACTTAACTTCAGTCTCATTCAGAGTAAAATGAAAATTACAGTAAAGGTTCCTTCTTAAGTTAAGGAACTACTTAAAAAGGTAAAAACAGTATTGGTACCAAAACATTTTAAAAGTGTTCATCCCTGCTACTTTTATATAGTACATCCAAATAAATTTGGATGGGCAATAAACTTGGAGGGTAACATATCTGAAGAACAGAACAGGTAGATTAAATTTACAGGAAATTTATAAATGCGTAGATAAAAACAAAGGCTCTGGTGGGGAAATTGTGAAGAAGCATACATATACGAGAGGCCCTTGGGCCGGAGTGGGTTATGCCCCAGTATAGAAGAATGCCAAGGAGAGAAGCCGAGAGTGGGTGGGTGGGTGAATATCCCCATAGAGGAAGGGGGAAGGGAATGGGGAGGTTCCAAAGGGGAGATCTGGAAAGGGGGAAACATTTGAAATGTAAATAGTAAATCAAAACAAATAAATTTTAAAAATCGACTGATTAAAAACTGAAAATCAGAAAGTTCCCTATCACATTACAAAGATCGAAATGTGTAGGAAAATACATAAAACAAAAGCTCAGGAGTTATAGAACTTCACAGAGGAAACCGCTTCAATACGGATTAATACTTAGACCTCTTAAGAAAGCACACTACAATTACTCAGTGACACAGTAAGACTGGCTCTAAGGCTGCCTACGTGGGTCCACCACAGTGTGATTGGTAAGAGCAAAACACTGTAAACAACTCCAATGTCTAACAGTATCTCAGTGGTATGTATGAGCAGCGTTCATATAGAATCCTCTGTCCACACATGCAACTAACTCACCAAGACATTGACCCTCTGGTGGAAGCAGAGACTCAGCTGTGTGTGTGTGTGTGTGTGTGTGTGTGTGTGTGTGTGTGTGTGTTTTAAATTATCACTTAGTTTTGTGATCTTTCTGTGTTATCGCTTTTTAAATTCTCTGACAGTCTCATACTGTATGGACTACGGTCACATGTGTGCCGAATGCCATCTTTCCTCTCCCTGTCATCCTCTCCCTCTCCCCAAAGGTCCACTCTTACTTCCAACTGCTCCCTTCTCATTCCTGCCCCCACACCCCTTACATGCCCTTCCTCTAGTCCTCTTTTGATTTCTCACTAATTCTTTCTGACATCCCCTTTCACAAAACCAAAACAAACAAATGAAAAAACAACAACAAAAAAATCTGTCACTGAAGGAGCCTTTGAGTATAACCTTGCCCTGCAGTGAGTAAAATGCTCATCTATACAAGCAGCATTTATGTCCCAGGAGCCCATTAATATGTCTAACAAATGTTCTCTGCAGAAGTTTTTAGAGAATCATGTTGAGGATGCCATGGCTAGAATGACAGAGCTGCACTATTTGGGGTCCTCTCATGCCCCTCACTGGTCACTTCTTCTAACAGGCATGGTGCTGTCAGTGCCCAACTGGGACTAGACAGATTCTGTCAGCTGTAGCTACCCTCCAGGGTCCCTGTTGTCATCTTGCTTTTGAGGTCCCAATTTCAGGATATGAAATTTCTATTGACTTAGATTGAAGAATACCATCTTCAGTGTTCAGAATTTCAGTCTATTCACTTACATAATGTTTCAAAGGTAGGGATAACAGTCCT
Source organism: Rhynchomys soricoides (assembly GCA_019843965.1). Classification (NCBI taxonomy): domain Eukaryota; kingdom Metazoa; phylum Chordata; class Mammalia; order Rodentia; family Muridae; genus Rhynchomys; species Rhynchomys soricoides. Next base: position 654,834 of record JADRCH010000802.1, read on the forward strand.
AATAGGAGAAGCAGGGATTTCCTCAGTTAGATAAGAACGCACCAAGTATTGATCAGAATCAGTGTAAGTGATGATTTGTGCCAGAGTTAAGATAGTAAGCTTTTTGACACAATAAATGTTAATGAAGAAAATGGATCTTAAATCCCTTTTACATATCCAATGTTATTAAAACTCATACTATAATAAGCATACATAGTTATATATTTGTTCATATATAATATATTGCTATCATTAAATAATAACAAATATAATCAGAGAAAGAGAGGCGATCAGTTTGAAAATGAGGAGAGGGACATGAGGAGGGATTAGAAGAAGGAAAAGAAACGGGGAAGTGATCTAATTATATTTTAACTAGAATGAGTTAAAATGAGCAGTTTTTCCTTTTTCCAATATGGTTTTATTCATTGGCTTCCGCATTCCGAACCTGATCACATTGATAAGAATCTATCTTAGAAAATGGAGTGCAAACGCATCTGGTCTCTGGTCTCTTCCTTCCGTCTAGAAGCAACCACTGTTCTCTGTCCAGTATTTGCCCTCCTCCAGCCAGGTGACGCACTGCCTGCATCTGTCTGGGGCAGACAGGGGTCTATCCTAAGCTACGTAATTCCAGTGCTAACTCAGAGAAAGTTCTAGATAAGTGGGGAAAGTTGATCATACTACCAGACAGTTTCCAGTTTCCTAAACACATGCATATTTGTGTGTAAATGATTTGTTTGGTTGTTTTTGTTTTTCCTTTATTTAAAATAGATTTTTTTCATATAATACAACATAATTAGTTTCTCATCCCTCTGCTCCTTCCAGGACCTTTCCACCTTCCCTCCCACGTGGATCTTCTCTTTCTTTCATTAGAAAACAAATAGAATTCTCAGGGATAGTAATAAATAAAATAAAGTATATGAACATAAAACAAAAACTAATATATCAGACTAAGAAAATACAAACAAGGAGAAAGAAAAGAGCCCAATAAAAGGCACAGAAACAGATATAGATTCAAAGACCCACTCATTTTCATTAAGGAATTCCTATATATAATTGAATTAAGTTAAAATTAATATTAAAAATATTTTTAAAGCCCAGACTTGACATTATGAGATAAGGAACGTCCAAGGATGCCAGTGATTTTGTTTTCTGTGAGCATCTACTGCTGGGCATGCAGGCTACCTCTAAGAGTCATTTGTTTCCCTAGGGACAGTCCCTTGGAGAAAACTAAATTTTCATTTACAAGTGGTAGTCACACATAGATTGTTTCTGAGTTAGGGTTTGGTTATGTGTCTGCTTCTTCTTTTCGGCTCTAGGACCCCATTTGGTGCAAACCTGTACAGACCTGTGTGTGCTGCCTCAGTCTCTGCAAGCTCACATGAGCATTGATCCTGTTGTTTTAGAGAGCCTGGTTTTCTTTGTGTCCTTCATCTCCTTTGGCCATTATTATTATTAATTATTATTATTATTATTATTATTATTATTATTATTATTACTAATCCTTTTTACAGTCCAGTTGTTATCCCCCTCCTGTTCTGCCCTCCAATAGTTCCTCATCCCATTCTGGACTTCCACTCCTGTCTCCAGAAGGATGTCCCCTCCCTAGACCCCATGCCAGGCTGCCCCACTCCCTGGGGCCTCTCCTGGCTCTTATATTGTTTCTGCCTTCTCTTCTGCAGGTATCCCTGTACCTTAAGAGGGAAGGATTGGTGGAAACATCCTGTTTAGAGCTGGGTTCTCCAAGTTCCCTCACTCTCTGCGTACTGTGTTTCTGGGCCCCTGCATTTGTTCTCACCTGTAACTGGTGGAAGCTTCTCTGATGATGGCCAAGGAGACAGTGATCAACGAGTATGGCATTTTGTTTTTACAAGTCGTTTTATTGCTATATTCTTTTAGTATACTGTATTATTTGATTTTACACTAGGTACCTGGGTTATCTAGCCTTTGCTTCCTGGCCATCACACATGCGCTGTTGAGTTTGTGTTTAGTCTCAAGGAGTGGGTCTTAACTCAAATTGGTTGGTCACTCCCGCAAGCTTTGTGCCACCCTTGCACCTGCTTATCTTGCAGGCAGGATGCCATTGTAGGACAAAGGGTCTGTAATTGAGTTGGTTTTTACATCAGAAGGAGAAGGCCTAGGAAGTTTCATTAAATACCTTGGGGTGTCCTGTTAGCAGTGTCTTGGCAACAGATGACAAGAAACTCTGATGTTCAGATTTACAGTGTACGAAAAACAAACAAAAAACACATACAAAATATCATTATGTTATCTGGGAGCTCATATCCAAGAGGTTTTATTAGGTTTTTATTGTTTAGATGAGTATTTATTTCCTGGATACTTCCTCCATCTCTTTCTTTCTCATCTTGTATTTGTGACTTTAGGGGGAAATGTGGAGTTACCTGGATGCAATCTGCCTCTGATGATGGGGTATGGGGTGGAGGCAGCATTGTCCCTAATGAATTCAGAAAAATAGAATGTTTTTTAAAAATGATATTGATTTTGTTAATGTTCATTGATTGGAAAAAAAAAATAGTCCATGGTCTACTTTGACTGTTTCCCCAGAGATAATTCCTTCTGACATTTCTGTTAAATAATGTGGGATTCTATTTATAGTCATCAGCTTTGGACTTTAGCCTACCAGCCATCAATCAATTACTGCAATTAATTAATACATCAATTATTACATAGCACTAATTTTTCCTTTAGAAGTCGTGAAAATAACAATATGCACATTGTGTGTGTGTGTGTGTGTGTGTGTGTTCTTGTGTGCATGTGTGCAAGTATAAAATTGCTTCTGATAGCAAAAATCAAGTGAAATAACCTTAAGTTTTTCTCTCTTTGATCTCAAAATATTCAGATGGGCCAGGTTTCCCTGGTACCTTCTGTACCCAGCTTTGGTGGCTCCAATCTGGTCATGTAATAATAGTACCAATCAAAACTGCATCACCTGCTGTTCTGTGTTTCTCTGCCTTGTCTTTGGAGTCCTGTTCTGATTCGGGGTGACTTGCTTGACCTATGGATTGTGAATGACTTGTGTCATCTATCTATCATCTGGACCTGCAGGCTACTTCCACCTGTCACATCAGCAGATTTCTGTTGGCAAAAGGCTGTAGCCAATAACTAGCATAATCAAAAAAGAATGACTGTTCCTGTGTGTTTTTGTTGTATTTTATTTAGACCAATTCTGGACCTTCCATGTCACCTCATCTTGCCCAAAAATATGTCCAGTTGCTGAAGAAGTTCTGTGGCTAGAAATCTCCTGACAATTATAAAACATGAGACAAGTCAGAAGACTTGAGTCTCAGTCCCATTGGAAAATGTGAGCATTTATGCAATCTGGACCTGCATATTCATCTAATGAATTCTGCTAGGAAAGTTGGCTTCCAGCTTCATTTCCTAAAAGAGGTGGAGTGCCAAGAGGAGAGCAGCTGAGGGGGAGGGACAGAAGGCTGCTGAGTGGGCGAGACTAATTGGTCTTGTCACATAACACAGATTAGATTATGTCTCCTAGAACACAGAGCAGGCAGGGAGAGCAAATCAATGATGATACCAAAGACCCACACAGCAGAGCTTACCCACAGAACCAGATGCAGGAATAGGGGCCCAAGCTTCTTGACAAGAAAACAGGAAAAGCTAAGAGCAAGACATTTCAGAAGAGAAAGGTGCAAGCACGCTAGCTGGAGCTTAAGAAACATCCTAATAACTGACTGAGAGCAGTCAGGGCTTTAGTTACTGATGGGATCTCAAGATTCCATGAGAGATGGAGAGATTGTGAAGGTTGGAAGACTATCTTAACCACAGCCAAAGGCTAGATTTTCAAGAAAGTAGATGAAATTTTCATATGAGCAATTGGTATGACCACTCCTCAGTACATAGGAATATGTCTGCTAAGTAATTACCTTAGAATTTGGAGGTGAAGTTACTATTAAATCCAACATGCCCAATGCTTTGTAACTGTAAGGTGCATTCTTAAAGTCAGCTCTGTACAAACCCACTCATAGATCCAGCTTTGTCTTGTCCAACTTTGCTGTCAATATAGAAGGTGTTTCAGCATGTTAGGAAAATGAAGAAACTTTCTCAAAGAAGCCCACTCATCCTTCATTTGTTCATCTTCATCCTGCCACATGTCTGTGTCTTCCGTTGTATTTGTCTTGTCTTTCTCCCCCCCCCCCCTTTTTTTCTTTTTTTGACACTGAACCTCTTTCCAGCAAGTTTCAGGTCTTTTTTAAATATTAAAAACAGTGCATTTATTCATCAACAGTGACACAGTTTAGAATTATAACATATGGTAAAAAAAAAGTAACAGACAAGGTTCTCAGTGTTTTCACATTCCTGACACATCACTCTTTGAGATTTAGGAACAATAAATCTGTATTCCCAGGAATTCTCAAAATTATGACATTTTGTGCCTACTTCTAACAATGTTCACACTCTGTAATTTGAATACCTAAATTTCTTGTCTAAAGGATAAAATACATATGCTTAGTATTACCTACAAAAAACTTCCTACAGAAATAGTCAATGAAAAACAGAATTTAAGATCTAGTTCTCCCAGTAAGATGACAGCTTCTCATGAAATCACATTTAGACAGTGTTCATTGAAGGGCTTATTTTGCATTGAGAATGTGTCATATCTTGAGAGAGCATTCAAAGCACCCATACGAACCATAGTTTATATGTGGACACTTCTCTGTAAATGTTTTGTCTTAATTTATTATTCTTTCTTTGTCTGCTTTCTAAATGTTATTCCAAACTTACATGTACATTTGTTTACTTATACGCACATGTACATTCTGCAGTTGAATCAGCACATGTGGAGAATGTGTAGGCTTTTCTTTCTAAGATTGGAAAAAACCTTAATATTGTACACTGTATTATATCCATCTGTGATTCCTGCAATTTTGTGATTTTCGTTTTCTTTGGAAATAGATTGTATCATGTTTTGCTTGTGAGCAGATCTGCGCTATCCACTTATATATTGTCAGACATCTCAGTTTGTCCTATCTCCTTGCGATAGTTATAGAGCTCCAACAAACAGAGAGGCTTATCTCTAGGGTATGGCGTGGAGTTCTCTGAGAGTATGCCCAGGAGTGAAATAGCTGACATACGTTGCTGCAATGTTAATAAGAAAACATAGGGCTGGGCAATGGTGGTGCACGCCTTTAATACCAGCACTTGGGAGGCAGAGGCAGGTGGATTTCTGAGTTCGAGGTCAGCCTGGTCTACAAAGTGAGTTCCAGGACAGCCAGGGCAGAAAAGAAACCCTGTCTTGAAAAAAAAAGAAAGAAAGAAAGAAAGAAAGAAAGAAAGAAAGAAAGAAAGAAAGAAAGAAAAAGAAAACATAGAAACCATTGACTTGTGACCAAAAGGTCCCTTATACTATATGTAAGTTTCTTCAATGCAACCTTTTCCATAGACCCTGGAACTTGAATCAAAGAGTTATTTCCCAGTGGTCATTATCTCTGTTGTCCATGTCCAGGGGCCATAGCTAAATAATGCCTCTTGGGTTTGCCTAGCATATCACATCAGACATCCTGAACTCCCTTCATCATTAAACACAGCTGTAAGCTCACTAATGAGCCAAAATAGACTTTTCTCTTCTTTTTACTGTTGGGAAAACACAGAGCATAGTCATAGTTTCCTGGATAAAAAAAGACCTGAACTTATACTGTAGCTCTAGCAAATAAGCCACAGTTGAGGTAGAAATTTGATATTTAATTGGAGTATCTGTCATACTACCTTTTGTCAAAGCACAGTTATTCCTTATTTAGAGGGTTCCTTGGGTTTCCCACTATTCAATATATCATGCTAACCTTTTCTTTCTTTAGCCACTTTCAATTGCTTGGTACTCACTTTCTGTGAAATCACAACCAGTAGTATTCCTGAAATGGGTGATATCAGATTTTATGTTACACCGTTCACACTCAGATTCACCCCCAACACTACAGTCCAGTGAATGCAATGTCAGCATAATTAGTGAGAAGGTAATGCTTTTGCAGCAGGAGCTTAAACGAGAACTTACCTTCCAGAAAGAAAGGATAGTGACCAGGAAGCCCCATGCTTGCTAACTTTGCCACAGTGATATCAGGGGCAATCCTTGTCTCTAGCCATGCATACATCCAGCCAGAGATATCAATAAGGGAGCAGTTGGAGGAAAGATGGCAGTGACCAGTGGCAGGGAAAGGAGAGATCATGAGGGTGAGGTGGATTGCTGTGGGCTACATATAGAGGTGAAGCAACAGAGCAAGCGGAAAAGCTTGGAGATAGTAAAGGGATTCTGGATGTGCAACCGATTACAGGAAAAGACTGAACATGTCTTAAAAATAGTCTCTTTTATCTTTCCACACAATGGCATTAGTTTTTATAAACATTGGTTATTGAGATTATGAGATTTCCTCAGACACCTAAGTTTAGAAGATCTCTCTCTCTCTCTCTCTCTCTCTCTCTCTCTCTCTCTCATGTATGTGCTAACATACACAGACACACACAGACACACACACACATACACATGCACACACATTCCGCAGGGCCTTGGGGTCTACCATACGGTATGCGTTCTGACCAGTAAAATTATGACAATGCAAATGACTTCCTGACTTTTCCCAGCTGAAGTTTTAAATTTCCAGACTGGCAATGTGTAACGTTGCCTCTGAAAGCACCAGAATTTAAAGGATACGCAATAGAGGAATCTCAGGGAAGTTATAGCTTGAAATATGACAAAAATCTTTACAGCCATTGTTTTGCTGCTTGTACATTAATGACCAAACTTCTATTTCCGTTTTGAGAAGTCAAGCTTTACACCTTCAGCAAGTGATTTACAGTACTGAGATTTTTCTTCACTTAGAGCCATAGACTTTCGCTGGCTACAGCAAAGGGTGTGAAAGGATGTGAGAGCAATGGTGAATGAACTGTGGCCCTGTGGATTATGTTTGCTCATACTTTTACTTGACACTGATTTTTTTCTAGTTCAGATTCCAGTTTCATTTTTGTAACCCTTTAGTCACTGAATGAATTAGTTTCTTATTAAATCAATAACACAACATGATTTTTAGATTTGCCAAGGTTGTAAAAGTATAATAATAATAATAATGAATACACAGAAAAATAATTCAAACTTGTATTTTATTTATAGGTATCAACAACAGTCCCCTCCCCTAGAATCCAGAGCAATCTTAGTTTATATCACTGGATAGCAGTTTTGTAAAAGGAGTGTATGTGAACTTGTTGCTAATTTATATTACATATGCTTCTATAGAGAAAATGTTCACCTTTTATAGTTAACAAGAAACACACTAAAAGAAAAAAAATAGTTGATGAAAAATTAAGAAGTTTTAGCTGGCACTCAGATTTTCTCAGTGTAGAAATTCTGAGGTGATGGTACTGTGGATAAAGTGTTTGATCCATAGCATGAGGACCAGAGTTGGGCTCCCCAGCATCCACATAAACAGAAGGTACAGTGGCCTGACTGCAGTTTCAGTGCTCTGAAGACCAAGAAAGATCTTCAGGAAAAGGCAGTGAGGTACAGTAACTGACTTAGTCAACTTTGGATTAAGAGATTCCTTGACTCAGTAAATACCACGGAAAGCAACTGATAAAGACAACCACTGTCAACCTCTGGCCTTCTGCACATAAATGCACACATGTACATATGCACTTGTATACATGTCCACACACATGTGAATACACATATACCCAGGCAAAAAATATTCATAAAGCACAGACACTAACTGTGATAGTGGATGAATGGAATGGAAGGATTTTGCTGCCCTGCCTACTTCCTGTTGAAATAAACAGTTTAAATTTTGAAGAAAATCAATGTCCATAGTGGACATCCCTCTGGTTCTGACAGTAATAGAGCTTCTCATTCATTTATAAGGATGATGTTGTGGGTGTGTTCTGAAAAAGAACTTAGGAGCAACTCAAATGGACTTTCTAGACAATATCTACCACAGAACGTCCTAACAAGGATGGTATTTCTGTCTTGATACAATTTTTAACATCCTTTGAAGAAAAGGAAATTAATGCTTATCTGGAAAAGAGAACATTCTAAGGAATGATGAAAGACGTTTCCTATGCTGCCATGGACAGGTGATGCTAGAACTGATTCTCATGGTGCCCAAGAGAAAAGATGGAGCGTCAAAGGTAAGCTTTCTGAAGAGTCTACTTTCAACCAAAATAAAGACCCAACACTGTATATTTAAACCTTAAAATGACAAAAATATGGTGTTTGTAGTTTTGTTGTTATTATTTTGGGACTTTGTATTTTGGACAGGCTTTATTTTGCAGTTCCTGCATGCCATGAGCTCATTATCCTCCTGCATGGTACTTCTTAGTGGTAGGATCAAACTTGGTCACTGCCAAGCCTACTACTTTTGTGTTACTAGTATTGCAGTGTGAAGACCCAGTAACTGGCAGCATTCCCAGAAATGTCACTGATGTCCTATTGATAAGATGTCCCTTGCTCTTAAGGGTTGATTCTCCAGAAGACATGTTCCCATCCCTAGATGGAAATGTAAGCTAGAATTTTAATAGGAGGCAACCTAGTAGGTAAATTCAAGCTTGTGATAAGATAATCACCAACCTGGAGATCAGACCTCAGTGCAGCCAACCTTTGGGAAAGGCATGACATTGTCCTCTAAACATTCATATTTGAGGACGGTGCAACCGAGTTTCAAAAAAAAACATCAAGACTTTCTCATAACATTTAAGTAAAGTGTGTTGGATCATATTCATAGCTATAGTCAGCTACAGGAAGACGTATGTAGCTCCCAAGGCCTCAGGTTGAACATGTGTATTAACACAATGGTTCTTTTGGAAAGACCAAAAAACCAACATAGTTTACTTCACCATTTCTTTGTTTACCATTAACTTTTGTTAATGTTTTGTTTGTTGGTTGGTTTTGTGTTTTTGTTTTGTTGGTTTGTTTGAGATGGGGGTTTCTTTATGTAGCCAAGGCTGTCTTGGAACTTGCTCTGTAGTCCAGGCTGGCCTTGAAATCAGAGATCCGCCTGCCTCTGCTTCCTGAGTGCTGGGATCAAAGGTGTGCGCCACCACTGCCCTACTACCATTAACTTTGAATGCAGCTGTACCTGAACATTCCAAATAGAACTGAAGAACTACTAGAGGCAATGAAGTAGAGAACAAACTCCTGGTTGAGGACAAGGCAGCTTCTCTGATTCAATGTCATTCACTTGTAAGAAGCAAAAGGCCAGTCCCAGAGACCTGGGATTGGGGAGACTCCCAAGAGTCAAGACTCATAAGACAGGGAATACGGAACCTGAAGAGGCTACCTCCTGTAACCAGTATCCCAGTGGAACAATAGGGACACCAACTCACCCACAAATCTTTCAACCCCAAATTTGTCCTGTTTAAAAGAAATGCAGGGACAAAGATGGAGCAGAGACTGAAGGAATGGCCAACCAATAACCGGCCCAACTTGAGACCCATCCCATAGGCAAGCACCAATTCCTGACACTACTCATGATACTCTGTTATGCCTGGAGACAGGAGCCTAGCATACCTGCCCTCTGAGAGCACCTACCCAGCAGCTGACTGAGACAATACAGACACACAAAGCCAAACATTGGACAGAGGTCAGGGACTCTTATGGAGCAGTTGGGAGAAAGATTGAAGGCCCTGAATGTGAGAGGAACTCCACAGGAGGACCAACAAAGTCAACTAACCTGGACCCCTAGGAGCTCTCAGAGACTGAGCCACCAACCAAAAAGCATACACAGGCTGAACCAAGGTCCCTGGCACATACATAGCAGATGTGCAGCTCAGTCTTCATGTGAGTCCTGGACAACTGGAGCAGGGGCTATCCATAAAGCTACAGCCTGACTGTGGGATTGGTTCCTCAACAGGGCTGCCTTGCATGGATTCAATGGGGGGAGTCTGCATCTAACCTTGCAGAGACTTGATATGCCAGGGTGATGGTATACCCAGGGGTCCCCACTCGCTTAAAGGAAAACGGGAGGGCCAATGGGAGGAGGGTCTTTATGATGAAAAATCCAGAGGAGGAGTAGTATTTGGGATGTAAATAAATAAATTAATTAAAAAGTAAGCAAACAAAAAGAAGCAAAGGTCACAGAGACAGAAGTCAGAGTAGTGAATCATAGTACCCGCTCTGAAGGTCTCCACTATTCTCATCTTGTCTCTTTGGAGGATATAAAAAAAAAAAAAAAAAAAAAATTCAAAAGTGACCCACTGTGGTTCTGGTTTCCAGGGAAGATTGGGTAGAATACATGGGCAAGCATCTGAATTTTCTCAGAAGCAAAGAACAGCAAGAAGATGCAAGAAGGGCAGAACTCCAAATGTCACTGAATCATCAGTGGATTGCACTATTTTCTCTTCTGTTATCTCCAGACTTGAGTTACCATGGCACAAAACTCAGAAGTAGAGATTCTCAAAGACAGGCATAGGCATAAGTTCAGGACAATGCCTTGGGTTCTGGCTAGGAAGACGTCAGATGTGCTCAGACAAAGGCAGAAATCTCACCCTTTCTTCTCCCACTCCTGCCTCTCTGCTCCTCCACTTTCATGCCCATCCTCAAGTCAACCCAGTATTGATGGCAATGACAGTGGCTGGCACAGCAGCAGCCATGGCAAAGGGACCCAGAGGATCCCAACAGTGTGGAAGAGAAGTCTTCCTGTGGCATTGGTTCCTTTGCAGAGATTGGACTTTGTGGGTAAGCACCTGCTGTTTCTGTGTTTACCTTATTTTCTTACTGTAGTTTGGCTCAACAGTTGGGGAGAGTTGCAAAAACAAATGCATGAGAGGAACCTAGAATTCAGGCTTCCTGTCTTAACTGAAGAGTGGAATTCCCAGCCATGAAAAGGCCAGGGAGATGACAGACAGTAAGCAGCCAGGAGAGGCACGAGAGTCACATGAACTGCAAAATGCATGCTTATGGCTTTGAGGAAGAAGCATAATATCATTTTTGAGAAATGACAGGATTGCCACCACCCAGAAGTCATGATGTTATTGCTTGCAAGCACAGAGCAAAGCTGGTTAACACTAGCAAGACAGACAGTTGGAAAGTTGCATGAGACCACCTACTTCTATCAGCTCTATCAGGGTTGCAACCTGAAATCAATGAGGTCAGTTGAGTGCTTGAATGGGAGCATGAACATCTGTATAAGGTGTAACATAAGCAACAGCCAGAAAATCATAGCATAATATGCACAACACCAGTCTCTTGTCCAAACTTGCGTGGAATATGAAAAGGCAGGAAGATACTCATTTGTGTGGAAGACAATACGCAGATGTCAATGCTGATTGTCTTTGTTAGGGTTTTACTGCTGTGAACAGACACCATGACCAAGGCAACTCTTAAAAGGACAACATGTAATTGGGTCTGGCTTACGTTTCAGAGGTTCAGTTCATTATCATCAAGGTGGGAGCATGGCAGTGTCCAGGCAGTCAGGGTGTGTTGGACCTCCACGCTTGCCACATCACGAGTGGCACAGCTACTTGTACTGGGGCTGTGCCACAGTTTGTGATCAGAGCAGAGTGGAACAGCTAGAGCTGGGGTTGTCTCCATGGTGATGGCCCTCAGCACCTCCTCGGGGGGAGCAGCAGGGCCTGAGGCAGCCTGTCCACGAACCCCGGGTTTCGAACTGGCAATGGCACAGGGAGGAGAGCGCCCAGGCTTCCTCTTTAGAGGAGTAGGGGCCACTGACGGCTGTGGGGAGCACCTCCCTGGCCCACTGAGGGGAGCACTGCCTGCAACTTGGGGCTGCCCCAGCCATAGGAGTCGGGTGTAGAGGCCCTGGGTTAGCAGCAGTGACTGTGGCTTGGCACTGGGGGTATTCTCCTCCTCCCGCTGTCCTGAGGGTAAGAGGGTGGGGTTCCAGGAAGTAGTAGTCTTGGGCCCCATTCTGACTCTGGTTTGGGCCTTTGGGGACAAACGGGAGCCTGGCTCAAGTTCTGAGACCTGTCTCAGTCACTTCTGCATAGGGGTGACTCAGCAAGAACTGTTTGGCCCTCCCTCTACCCTGCCATTGCTGATGTGGAGCTATGCCATTGGCCCTGTCAGTCATGCCTTCCCCTTCCCCACCTCCTACTACATCTCTCCCTATACCTAAGTGCCCACACCCTTTGCTTTCTCTATATAATCGAGAGAGATTGCTACAATAAAGTTGAGTTCCTGCTTCCACAAGAGTCCCAGCCCAGTGTGTTTCTTTTTAGCGGCCTACACTCACCATCCCGCTCATCCCTGATAGGCTCAGCTGGACCAGGTTCTCTCCTCTCTCCTGGACCTGCCGGCTAGGAGTCGACAATGGCACAGGAGGAGCTGAGAGTTCTGCATCTTCATTTGAAGATACTAGCAGAACACTGGCTTCTAAGCAGCTAGGGATAGGGTCTTAAAGCCCACCCCCGCAGTGACACACCTACTCCAACAACGCCACACATTCAAATAGTGCCACTCCCTGGGCCAAGCATTCAAACCACCACACTGAGATAGCACAGAGGTTAGATATTTAACCCAAACTCTAAAGCACTCCTATAAGAATTACCTGAAAAACCAGATATTATTTAAATGAATAAAAGGAGTCTCATCAATGAAAGAAAAGGCAGAAATGAGCAGGAGAGGTTTTTAGAACTTAAGTATTTGTATCCAAAATTTGAAACTTGTTGCATTGACTCAACAAAAAAATGGAAATGAAAAGCAATAAGTTATTGAAATTGGAACTTGAAGGTGAATACCTTAAAGTCATCTGATTAGATAGAAGAGTCTCAACGACTTGAGCTACAATGCAAAAAGTTTTAAGATTTGTGTCAATAGATGCACAGTAACAGGAAAATGTGTTGCTTAGGATAAACATTTGAAAATGAACCATGAAAGCTCCTGAAATGTGGTAAAAGACATAGGTTCATATATTTAAATGAACCAACAAGGCTTATGCTTATCATGTAGTTGACTTAAAAATTTAAAGCCTTCCAAAACAAAAGCCTTCAGGTTCTGCTGATGCCTCTGGAGAAGTCTACCAAACCTTTGAAGAAACAGTAATAGAAGCTACATCCATGCTCTAAAAGAAAACAGAAGCCAATGGAAAAGTTTCCAGTTCCTTTCTGTGAGTTTGGCATTCCCTTGGTGAAATCAGATGACAATAACACAGGATAGGAATGTTGTAAAGCAATATCTTTCACTGAAAGAGAAACAAAACTCTTCTTCTAAATGTAAACAAAATCCAGAAATATTTAATAAGGATAAAATAGACTAAACCTAGGAGAGCAAATCTATTTCCACATTGAAAAAAAAGAGCATTATTTGGAAGAAAAACAATATGAACACAGATTAAAACATACATTTGACAACATTCCAAGTTGTACCCAGAACGTTAGGAATCAAGGAGAAATGTCATGGCCTGATAATGGGTGTAGGGCACATTACCATACTGTTGTCTGCTGATTTCATCCCAAACCAGAGAATGAGGAAAGAGACCTTCTGTTAGGCCTTCATTAAAACGGAAGCTCAGATTATATCAATAAGAAGGGAAAAATCCAAAGATGTTTTAAAGACATGAAATTTGATGTGTCAGGGTGGGGAAGGATATCCAGAAGGGGGGCCCCAATTCTCTCAGAGGAGAAGGGGGGTGTGGGACTCTGAGAGGGGGGCCAAGAAGGGAGACATCAATCAGGATGTAAAGGGAATCAATAAAAATAAAATGATTTCTCTGCATTCAATTTGATTTGTATGATAGAAGTAAGCTGTAGAAAACTTGGGGAAAGCCAGACTTCTCAATTTTAATCTATCTAATAAAGCCTCAATAACTACCATGTAATACGATGATACTTAGACCAGTGAGCATAAGGGACCTGAGCACATATAATCAGTTAATTACAGAGAAAATACATTTATGATGCAATAATCATTTTTAACAAGAGTGACTGCAAAGAGTTGTATGTCAGAGGAAAAAATAATTGGGTTTTATTTTCATCAACCTTATATAAAAACAAACATGAAGAAGATCACAGATATAAATGACATACAATATTTTTATTCTATTTTTTTTTTTAAATTAGAAGCTGGGCAGGTAAGCTTTGGCACTGGTTTTGAGAACCGAACTCTTTACATTTTGATTATAAACCTTCAGCTGATATATCTCTCTAGCTAAGCGAAAATATTTTTCCAAAAACAATTTGGGTTGAACAAACTTTCATAAACCTGGTAGCAGAAATATAAGTAGTCCAAAATTTAAAATACCTGAACAATCAGACTTCATCCAGTTTCAAAACTCCCATTCAGCCATACTTTTGAGAGAAGGAAAAGGAAGGGTACAGACTGGGTTAAAAACATGTAAGTCACATGTATGGGATATCATTCGCATTCTGAATATGCAAAAAACCAAGATATAAACAAAAATGTCAGTTTTTAAGATGGGTAGATGATGGGGCTCAAGGATTTACTGAAAGACATGCATACGAAACAGATGTCCAGCATCCTCAACATCCGGAAGCAGAGCTGTGCTGAAATGTGACCACACATCCCTCATGCTGCTTAGGACAAGAACATTACCATCCCCCAAAGCTTGTGAGAACAGGGAGAAGTTAGAGCTTTATAAAGTGATTTTTGAGGATTAAAAATATTATGCTATGCATGAAAAGCTCAAATTGAAAACAAGAAAACTATCCTTCAGTCAGCAAACAGGAAAACATTTAACAAGGTGTGCAAATGATAGAATAGTACTCCTGATTAAAAAAAAAACAAGCATTTACACAATGGAATACTACTTAGCCATTAAAAACAATGACTTCATGAAATTCACAGGCAAATGGATGGAACTTGAAAATATCATCCTGAGCGAGGTAACTCAGTCACAAAAGAATGAACATGGTATGTACTCACTGTTAAGAGGTTATTAGCCCAAAAGTTCGAAATACCCAAGAGTCACTTTGCAGCAACAGTAGGACTAAGTGTGAGGTCCCAGATGGAGGAGTTGGAGAAGGGACTGAAGGAGCTGAGGGAGTTTGAATCCCCGGGGAAGCAGCAACAGTGGTAACTGGCCTGACCCCCACAATACTCCTGGAGACTGATCCCCCAACCAAAGAATACACATGGAGGGACCCATGGTGCTGGCCACAAATGGGGCAGAGGAGGGTCTTGTTATCCGTCAGGGGGAGAAGAGGCCCTTGGGCCTGAGGGTGTTAGATCCCCCAGTATAGGAGAATGCCAAGGAGGGAAGACGAGAGTGGGTGGGACCCCTATAGTGGCAGGGGGAGGGTGGAGAGAATGGGGAGGTTCCAAAGGGGAGATATGGAAAGGTGGAAACATTTGAAATGTAAATAAAGTATGAAAAAAAACCCAGAAATTTAAAACTAAAAAAAAAGGGGAGAGAATAAAGTGAGATAAGAGATTAAAAACAACAACAACAACAACAAAAAATAACAAAAAAAAAAAACAACAACAAAAAAAACCCACCAAAAAAACCAACTCGAAAGACACAGTTCCCAGGTACCAGCTCCATGATGCTGGGTAAACCGTTCAAAAGGCTACATCCTATGTGTTCCAATTTTTATAACCATCTTAGGAAAAGCAAATTGTCGTGCTGGTTGGTGTTTGACCATCTCTGTGGTTTTGATGGAATTTGGGCCCAAAGAGTCCGATAGGGCTAGTGGGTTGCCCTCCGACGTGGCAATACTGAGGAGTATTTAGTAGGACCTTTAAGAGGTGGGACCTCTTGGAAGAGATTCGTTCATTGAAATTACCAGTCTTTGGAAGAAATCAATACTTTCTAGGGAGTGTTTTCAATATCCCAGGATGAGATTGGAACTCGCAAGGATCATTATAAGCAAGCACATTATCTTCCCTGACCACTCTTACAGAACCCCATCACCCTAAAAAACACTCTCATCACATGACTAACTCACTGTGTTATGACACAGTGGGAAGCCCTTAGCAGATGTGGTTCCCTCAGCTTATGTATTCCAGCTTCCAAACTGTAAGTCAAAATAAACCTCCTGTGCTTTACCGAATACCCAGTATAGGTATTTTGTCACAGCAACACAAAATACAAAAAGAACCTATGGGGGAGTAGCATACGGTCATTTGCTGAAGTAATGAAACTATTTTTATTCTGATTTGTGTAATAGTTACATGAATCAATACATTGTTAAAATTCAGAGAACTCTACATTTTGAAGAATATTTTATAATAACCCATTATTTTATGCAATTAATGTATGTTAATAAAAGAAAATGTTTTATTGTATTTTAACTTTAGCAATAAATTTTCAAAATGTATAGCTCACTGGGGAAAATTAAAATGTAAAATGAACTTTGAGTTTGAAATGTCTTCATTTTAAACCAGTATATAGTGACTCATCCACCAAGAAGATTCATTTTTAATTACTTTCTCAGTCTAAGGAGTTAATATAACACACAGCTCAATTCTCCTTATAGCAGGCCATGAATGCTTTTCATCTGTATTTTCCTTTTTCATCTTAAAAATATTAAGAAGTCTATAAATTTTTTGTACATAGGCTATCCTTTTCAGTACTTAAAATACTAAAAACTAACAGTGAGTGAACTTAAAAACTAACAGTGAGTGAACTTAAGTAACTCATTTCGACAATGAGAAGCTAATATGTGTTAACAGGATGCCATTTTAAATACAAATAATATTCTAAATTAAGTAGTGAGAGATGTAAAATTGTCTTAATAGTTTCAAGTCTCTTCCATGTCAAGCTGACTAGGTGACAGCTGGTTACTTCCACCTGCTTTGGTTCTCTGGGATGCCTAAAACCTGAGAACGATAGCTTCAGATGATATGACGGTACAAAGAAAAACTGAGACGCATGACATTGCCTCTATCAGCAAATGTTTATATACTAAGCACAAATGTGTTTGAAATATTTGTCAAGCATCCATAAAGAGCTGGAAACCAATCCTCTCTATATGCACAAAGGCAGAGGAAAGTGGCAGCTCTGGCCAACACCACATCTGCTTCCCTTGACTCCAGATCCCACTTCTTTCCTTTCATCTTTGTGCCTTTTAAGAGCCTTAGTAGAGACACTACTATCTTGTTTGCTTTTTAACCCTCTGGATTATTTTATAAAGTATATCAAACACTTCCTGAGATTTCTAATATTTTTTTTTTGCTCTAAAAATGTTTTAATTTAGTTTTTTTTTTTTGATTTTCACTGAATAAAGTCTTCCAAAATACTGTCTGAATTTTTCTGAATAACAACAGCTGTTCATTCCCAGGTTGGCTGTGACCCCAAAACAGCAATGGCACCAAGCCAATGTTCTCTCCTTGACAGCATAAAGAAAATGAACTTTTTCTGGATCCTGGGCCCTGCCAGACCCTTTTCATGCCTGAACCCGCAGGGGATACAGGTAGGAGTGGGGTTAAGTGAAAATAACATACTTTTTGGACATCGCATTTTGGACTTGTGCAAAGTCATTAATATAGAACTAGATGTGATTATATTTTCATAAGGAATTTGAAACACTTATAGGTTACTATTGTATCATTTATTCTTTAAGCAGGAATGTATTGATATGAGACTTGATTCAACATATTCTAGAGTCTTTCCATTAAAAATAAAGGGAAGGAAACTTCACAGACTTTCCATTTTTCTGGTGAGCTTTTGATGCACAATAAACCATCATCTCAACATGATTTTATTTAGCTTGTTAGTCTGGGAGTCAGTCATGTGTCCTCTGTTTAATTAGCTGGTTCATCCAGGTCCAGGTCTACAGTGAGCTAATACTGTTCATGTCCACAACAATGTTCATATCTGACTTGTCCGTATGTTGAGTAGTCAGAATTCAGAACCAGAATGGGTAAGACGCTATTGAGGTTTATATTGGGAACTTTCAAGCTATCTTTTCTGTCACTTACAGAGCAAGTCCAAGGCCATCCCAAATCCAACAGAGGGAGGGTTGTGGAGTCCATCTCTGGTAAAAGAAATTCTGAACTATTGTGTTAGTAGCTCAACAAAGAGGTGTTAGAAATCAGGTGTTTCTAACAGTCTACCTACCACGTGTCTTTATGATAAGATCCAGAGAGCTACTCAGAGTCCATTTCAGTATATGGGGTTCATAGAAACGCAGATGTGGAAAATACAGTGTTATATATGGAAAAGTATCAAAACATGCAAGAAAGGGTCCTTCTGTTGGTGGTAACAGGGACAGGACGGGAAAAGCTGAGTGCAAGGCACAACTAGTACTGCAACCTCTATTGTGTGGCTAGCGGGGGGTTAACCAGGGTAATGGAGAGTGAAGTTGAGAGAAAGAAACTCTGGGCAGAAATCCACAGAAGTTGTAAGAATAAAAATTAGTATTCCATAGAGTAGTCCTGCAGATGAAGCAATGCACTGTTCATTGTCTAAGCATTTTGGAAAGAGCTATAAGCACACACGCACACATACACGCACACACGCACACACACACACACACACATGCACACATGCACACACGCGCACACACACACACATGCACACACTCATGCATACACATGGACAAGGGAAATATTTGCCTTAAACATTGCAAGGCTGGATCTTCCTTCTAACCTTTAGCTATGTGTCTCTCCAATTTTCAAAGTCTTACATCCTTCCCCTCCGTTCCTCAGTCATTGGCCTGGCCTGTGACGGTTTGTGCCTGATGTGTTACAACAGCATCACAATGGACATATTAAGGTTGTTCTTTCTCTCCTTTATATAATTCAAAACAGAGAATAGTAAAAGTATCAACTTGGAATTTCATGATCTTACTAGTTTACTGTTTTAGTTAGACTATCATTATGAGCCAACTGTTTATTAAGTTCTAGTTGTATGCTACATGCTATGTATATTGCTTGTGTTATTTAAAATATCTTTCTTCTAACTGCATAGATTCTCTTTAACTGTGTTTAAAAATATAGTAATTTTTATGTGTCTGTGAACTGACTAAGTAGATGTTTTCTTACCTTTTAAAGGCATACATAGGAGTGACAGAGCCATGTAACAAGCTAGTCTGGTGATCTAGCAGTCTAAGATTTGAAAGTGTGAACCCTCACCAGGCATTGTGGATTGGGTCCAGTTGAGGCTTCTGGTGAGCAAGTTTCAAAAGACAGGAAATAAGGGGTTCATGTCAATCCAGGATGCTTGTTTTCTTCCATCCGTACTTTTCTAGAGACACAAACTAGTTTAAAAAAACAAACAAACAAAACAACAACAACAACTTGAGACTATCATGACCAAAGGTAGGAAGTTTGTTCCTAAGAAATACTTTTTTAGTTTGATATGGTGTGTATACCTATAATACCAGAACTAGGAATGTGAGATCAGTAGAATTCTGAGTTCAAGGCCAGCCTTGGCTAAATCATGAGATTGTATTAAAATATTATAGTAAAATAAAACCAACCAGGTCCAGAAAGATAGCTGAGAGGTTAAGTCACTTTGATTGTTTGAGTTGGATCCCTAGGACCCACACGGTGAAGGGAGATAAGTGACCCTGAAAAGCTGTCCTCTCACTCCAAAGTGCATAACATGCCACACATATGCATATACACACATGCATACAAACACACACATACACACACACACACATATGAGCACACATGTGAACTCACACAATGCACTCACACATATGAAGACATTCATATACACATATGCACACACTCACACACATACAAATGTACATACACCATATACACACATATGCATACATTCATATGCACACACATATGAGCATATGTGAGTGAACACACATACACAGAGAGAGAGAGAGAGAGAGAGAGAGAGAGAGAGAGAGAGAGAGAGAGAAAGAAGTTTAACTAAAGAAAAATCCCAACCAACAAATAAACAAAACCCACCACTTCTCATGTGAGGCACACTGGGCAAAAAATGATGAGGGGTTTTGAATGCCTTCAGAAAAAAAAGATGGAATGTTATTTATGTTGAAACATAGAGGTTTCTAAACACTAAATACAAAGAATACAATCTGCTCACCTCTGTATTTTTCATGTTTACTTAAGCCCTATACCATGAAATTTAGTTTAAAACAAATAGAAGATATAGTAAGTGTTCCTTATACTTTCTCCCTGTGTGTATGTGTGTTTTCAAGCTACTGACTCCAAATAGCAAAATCATGGGATGAGGATTTAGCTTAGACACACACGCGCACGCACACGCGCGCACACACACACATGTACACACGCGCACGCACACACACATGCACACACATGCTCGCGCACGCGCGCGCACACACACACATGCACACACTCATGCATACACATGGACAAGGGATGTCCACTAGCATATATGCTAGACAAACACTTAGAGGCAAAAGTGTTTGTCTAGCATATATGATGCTCTGGGTTCAATCCCCAGTATTGAAAAACAAATGAAGACACTGAGTGAGCTTCCCTTCACTCAGAAACTACAATCTCTAGAAATACCGACCATTCTCCACGGACACGGTGATCTTCTTCTACTAACTTCCTCCTCTCCACAAAATATAGTTCAACTTTTACCTCCTCCAGGGAGTTTTCTGAGTGAAGATTAGGCTACCAAAATGCTTTAATTATAGATTATGTTTTTTACAATAACCACTTGGGTAGATTATATATTTCATTCAATAGTTGCTTGTTTCTGTACCCATTTTTTAATTCTAATAAAAGATCTACCATAATTCCAAGAAGAGAAGAGATTCCCAGGTTTACAAAACGTGGAGGAGCCATTGTTATGTCCAATGAAGAAGATTCTTTCTCCATTTGACAGCCCTCATCTCTTTAGTTTCTCTGGACGTTACTATATCTGCCCTCTATTCTGTTTAAATGTGTTTTATTGGTCCATACTCTCTACCTGCCCCTGCATGTCTGTTCTTGATGGAAGTGCTCTTGACCCAAGATTTATACCCTCAAGTCACAACCCACAAAATATAACTGTGCTTAGAGATAAAGGGTTTTCTTTTTTTTTTTTTTTTTCAGAAATAAAGGTTTGTTTGTTTGTTTTTCAATTTTAGGCGTTTTTATATTTAATTGTTTGTTTTATATACTGATCACAGTTTCCTCTCCCTCTGTTCTTTCCAGTTCCCCACCCCATCATCAACTATTCCTCCTCAGTTTCTCTTCAGAAGAAGGCAGTCCTCTTAAGGACCAGCCTTGGCATATCAAGTTACAGTAAGGCTAAGCATTTCCTCTCTAATTAAGGCCAGACAATGCAACCCAGTAGATGGAAGGGAACCCAAAAGCAGGCAACAGAGTCAGAGACAACCCCTGCTCCCATTGTTAGTAGTCCCACAAGAAGACCACGGGACACAACTGTAACATATGTGCGGAGGGTCTCAGTCTCATGAAGACGTCTTGGTTTGTAGGTCAGGCTCTGTGAGCACCTATGGCCCCAAATTAATTGATTCTGTGGGATTTCTGGTGGTGTCCTTAACCTCTCTCCCTCCTACAATCCTTCTCCCTCTTCACCCTCTTTGTATTAGGATCCCCTAAGCTCCACCTAATTGTCTGGCTCTGGGTCTCTGCATCTGTTTCCATTAGCTGCTGCGCAAAGCCTCTCAGATGACTTTTAAGCTAGGCACCAATCTATTTGTATAGCAGAATATTATTAGGAATCATTTCGTTGGTTTTTGTTGTTATTGTTTTTGCTAGTTGAGTTTGACAATGAAAACTCCCAGGAATCTCTGAGGGTGACCCTAGCTAAGACTCCTATCAATGGAGGATACAGAGTCTGAACCAGCCATTTCCTGTAATCAGCAAGACTTCCAATGGAGGCTTAGGGACACCAACCCAAACACAAAACCTTGGACCTACAATTTGTCCTTCCTACAGGATGTGATGGGGTAAAGGTGGCACAGAAATTGTGGAAGTGGCTAACCAATGACTGATCCAGTTTGAAACCCATGCCATAAGAGGGACCTTAGTCCTGACACTGCTTGGAGGACCAGGAAGCAGAGGCTGGATAGCCCAGAGACCTACAATGAAGCTAAGGTATTTTAAAGATATAAGTGCATTAACATAGTGATGTTAGGATGGAGGGAGACATAAGCAGGAAGACGAATACTCTGATAGAGATATCAAGAATACACACACACACACACACACACACACACACACACACTCAGACAGACACACACAGACACACACACTCATGCAGCTGAGCCAAGGAGATAATGTCTGGAGAAACCATACCTGATAGCTAGCACCCTGATTTGGGGATTATGACCTTTAGATGTTATAATCTGCGTTGTTTCTGCTTCAGTTGCTCATTTTTAAAGGTTTATTATGTCAGCCCTAGAAAGTTACACGTACCTTAAATTTCTTCGTGTAGCCATGCTTGCTACTCCTTCGATATCATTATGCTACATTTGGAGTGAGCCTATTCTCATTTCCTGGTAGGTTTTGTTTCAATATAAAAGTTACAATAATCTCAGGAATCTTCAGCAATCAGAAACAAAGCCCATATGAGCCCCAGCTGCATCATTCTTTCTTTGAGATTTATCCACCTAGTGATCTCTGCACTAAAATACCAGTCAAATTTCCAGGTAAGGAAATGGGGAGAAAAGAGGAAATTTGATCAGGCTAGTGTTATTTCACATTAGATCTCTGTCATTCAGGCCACCCAAGATAAAATCTAAGGAGACCTTGCAATATTTAAATGCTTATCAGGGACTAGTGATGTTCAGCCAGAGCTCCATACATGGTGTGTGGCCATACCAACAACATGTGCTACAAAAATAGAATTTCTGTGTTTACCTTTTTCATCCTGAAAGCACACTGTTCCACCAGTGAGTTAATTTTTCAACCTACAAACACGAAGGAGCTGCATGGCAAAATGCTAAGCCATGCTCATGCTTAAGTCTGGCTCTGTCTGCCAGAGTCTTTACTGTGTCTTGACACTCATGAAACACAATATACACTTTTTCTTCAAGTCTGTGGAAGACAGGGTCATTCCTCTGAGAAGAATGAGTTTTTGAATTACAGGGAATGGGTGAGAAATGGAGTAATGGTTCTCACCCTATCAAAGTGCTGGTAACAGGTTTAGGAAGGAAATAATTCAAGTCAACACTGTGCACACCTGCCAGGCAGGATTCAACTGATGTGCCAAACTGTTGACAAATGAATGATCTATGAGAATATTTAGAAAACATTTTTTAACAAATGCTTTGCTCTGATAGCTGTCCAGCATACAGACAAAGCACAACATGATGAATTTGAGTCACACCTTAGAAAAAAATGACATCATGTAGTTAATGACACATATGCATAGTGGTAGTTAGAAGGAAGGTGATTGTCATGGGTGTCCTTCTGGTCCACTGTGACCCCCAACTGAGGCTCAGGGCAGATCAGGAAAACTATAAAACAGCAGGAACAAGTTGTGCTACTGCATCTGTTGGAGTGCTCACTGGACTCCACCCCCTCTGGAAACTGGACAAAAGAAACACCAATCCTCCCCAGGCCCTTCCTCTTCCCCACACCCCCAGCTCACCCTCAGCCCAACCTCCAGCAATGATTACTCAGATGACAACTTGCAAACAAAATAGAAACCAATAGGACAACATTGGGATGCAATGGACTCACAAATAGAATCTCAGATCTTCCCGAACACCAAACTTCCTCTACGACTGAGAGAAGGGTGTGGGGTCATGGAGAGAAGTGTCCTTCCATCTAAGATAGCTTTAAATAACAACTCTTCTTGCAGTGTCCCTAAGTATATCCTTTCCTCTGCTAGGTTATGATTGAACCCAAGAATGACTAAACTTTGGTCAGCTGAATCCACTTTTCCTCTGCAATCAGCCTGTGGAAGGTGACAGATAAGAGAACCCAGCACACTCAAGGCCTGAACTCTAACTAACACACACTCTGCTCCATGGACCTCATTAATATGGAGAAGACCACAGTCAGAGGGAGGATTATGTTCTGAAAGGGAGAGATTCAGAGCTGCCCTCTCTGCCTTAAAGCTTCAAGGTGCATATAAATAATTCATAATGGACATTATTAACTTGTTCATGAAGTTAACTTCTGCCAGAATTTCACCACACCACTATATATGAAAAAACCTTTTCTCAAAGATAATTGGAAACCAGTATTCAATAGATTCATTCTCAATAAAAAATTGTTAAATCTTGAGATATTTTTATTATAATAATAACAATATAGGGTTTATTGTATTTTAAAGGTTACACATTATGACTTAAACATTACTTAATGTATGCATTAATCAAAGCATTCAGTGCAGCATTGATATGTATGATTTTATGATTTTATTCATCAATTAAAAATAATAATAAAAGGAGTAAAAAAATGTAGGAAAACCTGACCCATTAGGGATGGATACAAATGAAGATATGTCATGCTCTGCCCCTACCTGTGCCTTCTTCTGAACAGCAATGCAGTCAGTCATACTGGAGAAACTAAACTGTTACCTTTCACTCCAAACTTTGGTGTGTACGTTTTTTTAAAAACTGGCTTTAGAGACAGTTTTGTGTTTAGCCACCACATACTACTTAGCAATATTGATTTTAGAGCAATTTATTCACAGTCCCTAGTCATAAAAATTTAAAATTTCCATAATGTCTGGCTTTAAAAGAACACACGCACTTTTATTTTCAAACATATATATGCACTGCCTTGAGGCACATGCTAAAATGAATTATATAATGATATTTGAAAGAGTATTAGCAATTACAACATTTGTATATGTTGAGAGCTTCTCTTCAAATGTTTATATTGAATTAATATGAAAGCTAAGCAGTGCATATCAGAATCCCCAACTGTTTCACTTATACTAGTTAGTAGCATTTTAACTCTTACAAAAAGAGTAGGTAAAAGTTTATAACTCCTAGTCACTTAGGTTTTGTTTGGAGAAACTGAGCATGTTCTATTTGCGAGTGGGTATTTGTGAGTTGTGTGCCTTTGTTCTTTTAAAAAGATGTTTTTCTCTCTCCATTATCATGTTAATATATAAAACATACTTTTGCTGAAGGCTATCATTACATTATTTTATTTGGTACATGTTGTGAATGTAGTTATTGATGATATTTTAAGAATTTCTTTGTTGGTGAGGAAGTAATGTAGTGTATTTACAAAACAGAATACTACTTAGGACAGAAATTTTGTTATTTACCATAGCATGGAGAACATTAAATAAGTGAGACACAGAAACATAAACACATGTGAAATATGTACAGTTGAACTCATAAAAGAAAAGTACATGTTGGGTGGTCCCAGAGTGGGCGAAGGACCGGAGATACTAAAAGATAAACAAGTTCACCTGATCTATTGTACAACTTGGTGACTCCAGTTAATAACAATGTATTATGGATCT
Source organism: Rhynchomys soricoides (assembly GCA_019843965.1). Classification (NCBI taxonomy): domain Eukaryota; kingdom Metazoa; phylum Chordata; class Mammalia; order Rodentia; family Muridae; genus Rhynchomys; species Rhynchomys soricoides. The sequence goes on from JADRCH010000802.1 coordinate 680,078, forward strand.
GAAAACTTCTAAAAATATTTTAAATACACATAAAATAGTACATTCCCATTATAGTTCAGAAAGTGGTTACTTTTCTCCTTGCTTTACCCAAACTAGCTCATAGTTTCAGGATACAATCTGTCATGGTGGACCCAGAATGGTAGGGGGAGTTCTTCATTGGATGTGGCATCAACAACACCAGGATGCTTGCTTACATGTTCATATATTGGGTATACTACCATATAAGAGAGGGAGAATCAATCTTTTCCAGAGATGGATCCTCTAATTGGTTATCCAATACTATGTGGTCAGTCTTAAAAGCATAATATATTAACAACCTAAATGGACTCAGCAGATCATATTTATGTATTTATTTGTGTGTGTGTGTGTGTGTGTGAGAGAGAGAGAGAGAGAGAGAGAGAGAGAGAGAGAGAGAGAGAGAGAGAGAGAGAGAGAGAGAGGGAAACAATAATAATTAAAGGAAAAGAAGCATGGATGAAAGGAGTGATGGTGGATATGGGAAGTGGGAGGAGTTACAAGGGTGAGAAGGGGAACTTATGTCCACATGGTATACATACATAGAAACTTAAAAATATTTAAAAAAAAATAAAATAAAAAGAAATTCTACCTGACACTGTGGCTGGCTTCCTTCCTTCCCTTTTTATTCTATCTACAATCACAGTGTATGGTGCAGTGCTGTTCACATTTGAAGTAGGATTTCCTCTTTAGTTAATTCCTTCCAGAAACTCCCTGATAGAAATGCCAAAGGTTCCCTCACTAACGGCCAATCCAATAAAGTTGACAATGGAAATTGAACATTACAATTACTCTCCTGCAAAGATAATCAAAAAGAGTCTCCAGTGAGGTTATTAACGTTCTTTCACTAAAATGTTTTAAATTCAATAATATTTACTTGTTAATTGTTAACTTAGACATAAGTGAACACTAATAGCCAACTAAGTTTGATAGGGCAACTGCTGCTCTGCCGTGGATTTTTCTTTCCCAAATGCATCCGCATTTGACCCACTTGAGTGTAAACCTCTGGAGTACAGCCAAGTCATTCTCTTGTCAGGGCATCATAAGAAATATAGCTGGCACTCAGGAGGTCCTCAGTCTATGCCATGAGACAAATGGACAGAGTACTGCTTTCTCAGCTTTGGTACCAATGCCTCCCACATGTCATTAGATCCAAACATTTCAAGTAGTAGTTAGAAATCCATGTTGTATTTCTGGCATTAAGTGTAATGCCTCCAGTATCTCCTTCTCCATTATATAAGTTTTAATTGAAATACATAATTTCATCTAAATGAAACTTCTATCTCTTCTTATTTTTAAAGATGTTTTCTTTTTGAATCAGTAATGGGTAATTAAAATTTCCAAATGTCACATCAACATATGTCGAAGACATCATTTGTTTTTTCCTCCTTTGACTTATTAATATGCTAGATATTATTAATGCATTCTGAAATATTGAATCAGTTTCTGGATGTTGGATGGAATCCCACTTGGCCATAGTGAATTATTCTTCTAGTGTACTGCTGACTTCTGTGTTCTAATGTTTTATTTAGAATGTGCATCTATATTTCTAAGTGAGATGGGTCTTTAGTTACTTTTTTGGATCAGACTGCCTGGCTTCAAAGAAAAGGGTTGGGAGTTTACTTTCATATGTTACAGAACATTGCAGGATATAATGCTGGGAAGCCGTTTCTTTCCCTATTTGTAGCAAATTTCAATTCCATCATACTTCTTCTTTCTGGGCAACAAATGTTTATTTTTATAAATCCTGTTGGTATAAACATATGGAGCATATTATTAAAGATAATGATCAAGCTACTATGTGTTTTCTCTACTTAGACATTTAAAGAAATATTCCATAATGACAGTATGACTGTTTATCACTTAACTTTACTAACATATTGTAATTTCTTTGAAAGTTTGTCCATTATCATTGCAGAGAGCAGTGGAAGGTAAAACAAGAAGAAAGTATAAGGACTGATATTAAGTTGCCAAAGTCTCCAACCTTGGGCTACTTTTTTTTGGTGAACTTGGTACTCCTCACGACAGTACAGAGTCAGGAATTTGACTTAACGAGAAGTAATTAGTGTCATTAAACACCAGCTACTGGTACATAATTTGAAATCAACTTTTATGAACTTACATTTTAGGCAAATTCAAAACCTTCTTTGGTGGATATGAAATTAGAATGAATAAAGGTGGGTGCATAACACTTCAAAGCCTCTGCTAAGGACCAGGCTACTTTACTTTATGTCTTGGTTAGGTACAAATACCACAGCCTTTACAGAGTGAACACAACTCCTGGTGTTGCATCATTCCAGAAAACTGATGTTCTGGTAAATACAACAGTATTTTGTCACTGTAATATAATAGTAGTTTTAAAAAAAATCTGAGATCTGGATAACTTCCTTCCCAAATAATTCTATAGATTTCTATGAATCAATTAATTATAAATTCTGCAAAGTATAGCCCTTCAAAACCAACATTTGTTCTTTGAACTAATTCTAGTCTTTCTATTTTTATTCTATTATGGGGTTACAATGAGATCAAACAAATTATGTATATACATACACATATTAACATGATGTTCCAATTTTATTAAAAGAAAAATGCATTTTCTTAGTTTGATTTAATGGTATTTGTTTGTCTATCTAAATTGAGCCTAGCTATACTGCTCAAATTAACCTTCAACTCTTAATCTTCCTGTCTCAGTCTTATAGATACACACATCTAAACTCATTTAAATTATATTATTTTAATTTCCCCCAGAGTCAATTCAGATTTATTCTACATAATGGATGCTAGGGGGGTTAAAGAAAACTTGGAGGGATACTGGGTTGCAGGGGAACACATAAATGCTCCTGTTGGAAACAAGGCAATTGATGAACCCTTCTGGTCAATAGAAGAAAAAGAAACCAAGCTTAGGTAGACACTTGCTATTTTCAGCCTTATCCTAAGCTCTGTAGGACAAGGGAGGAACCAGAGATTGAATTCATCACTAATAGGTTCTTGGACACATTCATGGCTTGCCATGTTGGATTATTGTCTCTTGAAGGTCTGCTCCTTGCTGAAGGGGAACAGAGAGGGAAGGAAGTGGATCTGTAGGAGAAGGGAGGTATGTGTGTGGGGAGGAGTTGGGAGAAGTGGGGAGAGGTTAAACTATGGTCAGGATGTATTGTATGAGAGAAGAATCTGTTTTCAATTAAAAAAATGTATGGACTAATCATTTTAATAAAGAACATAGGTCGGATTTAATTATTTAAAAGGAAAAATAAATATAAACGTCAAACTGAAATTTATTTTTCTGTAGATTTATATCAATATAGTATATTACTGTATTATATTTATATGTGTGAGTGTTTTGCCTGCATTTATTTATGGGCACCATGGACATGCCTGGTGCCTGTGGATATTTGAATAAGGTGTCGGGACCCTTGGTACTGGAGTCATGGATGGTTGTAAGCTGCCATGCAGTGTTAGGAGCTGAGCCCAGATCCTTTGGGAGAGCAACAAATGTTCTCAAGTGCTGAGCAATCTCTCCAGCCCCTAGAACTTTCTATAAAGGATAATATTTATTCTGACACTTTTTCATATACAAGCTTTGCCATGTCTGTGTAGGCTACTCTAAATATCTGCAGATATAGTGAACTTATTTTTAAATGCCTTGTGTAAATACTTGAGGAATTCTATATGCTTTCTATAGTTTTCGTGAAGAAAATTAACAGTACTTAAACACAGAAAAAGCATGACATTTGGTTCCCCCCCGCCCCGAGCATTTAATATAAAATATATTGGGGAAAAAATACCCAAGTATTTGTATAGGCCAAGTTCCATGGAAGATAGGTTTTTATGTTTAACATACAGTCCTTCCATTGATAATAGACCTGGCAGCTTTTCAGTAATTAATGGAAAATTCAGCAAATGTGAATCAGCTTTTCATACAGATCTCTACTCCAAATTCAGTGTGACATTAGTAAAAGGACCCTACAGGTACCACTGCTCAATTAAGCTGCTGGGGATTTTCCCTTATGAAAAAAAAAAAAAAAGCACAAAGAAAGATCCCATATTTTTCCAATATACACCCATTTTATTAGTTCAGGAATGCCAACTCCCTCCACCAGTACAGTCAACGAATCATTGAAGTGTTAGTAGTTTATCAATCATGTTTTAAATGGCTTTTTTTTTTTTTTTGCTGATGTTGCTGATGCTATAATTCTAGAACTTTCACCGAATCATTTGCTCTCATCTGAGAATGAAAGGCATGAAATCAATACACCATGGCCAAGAACTGAAAACAAGTCTCAGCAATATTTATTTTGTTACATCAAAGTTCATGAACAACCCCACAATGAGATACTTATTCATATTTTCAAGTATCATTTCTCACTAGATAGCCTCTATCTAAAGCAGGATATCCTGGTCTCTCAATTTGATGATAAGAATTGTTTTTACATGAGACAGGTCATGTGTTTTCTGTGTCTAAAAATCGTAAGAGATTGAGTGGGAAAGGATTAGATATCCCTCATAGGGCTGAAGAAGAGCAACAGGGCTGAGGACCTATTAGCTGTATCCTGAAGGAGGGTGTCATAGCAGATTTTGGAAAAAAATGATTTGAGCCTCATAGAAATATTTAGCTAGTGAAAAGGAGAATACATTTTCCAGCCATGAAGCTATTTAACATTTAGTTCTGTGGTATGAAAAGTTTATAGGGGAATTCTTTGACTTTCCTGTTAAGAAAATTCCCTGAGGATGCCTCCTCAACCCTTATCTTAAAGTGTATTACAAAATTTGGGTATGGTGATGATTTTTATTACTTTTATAAGAATTTGTCATTTTTTTTCAAATTTTGAGCATGTGAACTATTTATTTACCCCAGGTTAGTAGTACAGTATCCTCAGATATCCTTTAACAAGTATTTCTGTATTTCGGAATCAGCATGAAATTCTAAAGAAAGATAACATTGGCAAGTTGAAGATAATTTTTATACCCTGAACATAAACATGCTTGTAGTAGTGATCCTCATTAGGTGCCTTCTACTAGTGTTGGTAATATGTAGTGTTTCCTATCATTGCTATTTGATATGTTGTCTTCATTTCTGAAGTCAATTAACACAAATCATGTATTTTCTCCATATTAAACATTGTATTAGGTAATTGTCAAATAAGTGTGATCAAGAAAAATTCCTATTAAATATAATGTCATATATTTACTTTTTAAAGAGCTAAAAGAAAATAACCTACTATAAACAGATATTTACTAAGTTCCTACTATGTCCCAAAAAGTATAGCTAGTTACTGAAAATTTAAGAACAGATAATAAAGACATGATTGCTGCCCTCCCATAGTATTGTACAGCAAAAAGAAGTTGAATATTAACAACCACATGAAACAAGATTAATTCCACAGGGGCAGTAAAGGAGAGAAATGGTAAGTGTGTTCTCTGATCTGGGACATCCATCTGCTTTTCCCTTTGAACATTAGTTATCTGATCCCAAAGATCAGTGACTAAAGAAGACAGTGACTACCCTCGAGAGAGACTATGCATCATAGTAAATAAGCAAGTAATCTCTATCTCTCTCACAAAGGGAGATGAAGTCATTTACCTTGAGATGTACATCTTGAAGATTATTGTGTAGAGAGTTGTAACCAAGGCTTATATCCAAAGCAAAGTGTCTTTAACTGTGGGTTGGGATCCTTTAACTTGTGGATAGCCCCGGGGTTATTTGTATTTTGATGCTAATTCTGCTCTCCTGGGAGGAGCTGTGAATAAGGAATGAGTCACTCACTCAGGTGACTTCTTGTGAACCATCCCCTAATGAATAAAGGAGCCTATCACTGGGTGAGTAAGTGGGACTTCCTGGTTGGATAGGGGAAGAGGGGAAGCAGGAGACAGATAGGGCCCGTTTTGGACAGACACAGTGTGAGGACAAGATGCAGCTACTGGTGTCTCCCAGTTTCAATAGTGGATCCATCAGGATTCGCTTCTGTGAGGATTTAGATTTAATAAGGCTTATAAGGTTAGGATTTTAGTTATTGTGCCCAGAAATTGAGTTACCATTGTTTTAAAACTAATTTTGTGTTGTGTTTTCCTTCACGCGGTGGCTTGTCTGGGTTCCCGAAAGATAGGTATGGTGGCAAAGAGAAAGGTACAGCAACAAAGCATGGGTTTGCTAGATGTGCACCACAAAGGCCATGGGGGTTTTGAAGCATGGGGCTGGTGTGGTAGCAGACCCACCAGTGAGAACCTAGCAAGCTGGGTGGAAAGATTTTGGAGCTCTGATTCAGAGTCTCCACAAGATAAAAACAGGTCAGCCATTGCCAGCCAGTGCATGGCCGGCCAGCCGGTGGGGGCAGAGAACACCAGAGCATAGCGCTGAAACTTGCTGTACTCCTTTTTATTATCTCCTACAACTGTAACTGAATGTGAGGGATTGGGAACTATTCAGCAACAGTATTTTTTTTGAATGTTCAACGAAGAAGAATTAATCCAGAATTAATTTATCTGAGAAGTTTCTAGAAGTCCTTGTCGGTGCTTCATGGCAGCGTATCACTGCAGATCTCTTCGACACCTAGCTTTGTGCCTAGAGAGCCATCATACCACTACACCAGTCAACAAATTCAGCTTGAAAAGCCTCATGTCAGGTTGACAGTTCTATACACTATAAATTAGAATGGTTTACTGTATACACAAAATTTTCTCTTCTCACAGAAGCATAATGGTTTAATTATGAAAAATATTAATATTTCCATACATCTTTCATCATCAGGTATCAAGTTGGTATAGATTTATATTGGATTAGATTAGAATGTTTCATTTTTAAAAATGTTATTGGAGTTGCTGACAACTTTCATTCAGGGAATTTTGGCTTAATACTACAACAGTACCTCCAAATATTTCTGAAATGGTCTTAATTATATTTCTACCATTCTGTACCATGTGTTTATGTGTAAAGACATTGGTGATCATAAAAATTGAAGTGCCAAGCAACTCTGGAACATGTTAGATCTTCCTCATTTTGCAGTATCAAGCATTTAGCTAAGACTTATCCCTTTATGTAAAAATGAATAAGCACATATGCCTCATTAGAATGCATATTTCCATTAGCTTTTAAAAATGGTAAATATACCTGTTCCCAGAGTCACTGCAGGTGTAGCATCTGCGTCACATGTGCATCAGTAGGTGACAGAGAGGAGTAAGCCTGTGTCTACACTCAGCGTTATGACCTATGAGCATCAGAATGTTTAGTGGTCTAACATTCCCCTGAAAAAAAAGGGGGGGTGGGGGCAGAGGCTGAGACAACCAGCAGTAAGGTGCCAGGGAGGCTCAGATAGGCTCCGCAGATAGAAAGCAAGCTGGAGACTAGAAGATCCCCACATGAGGCCATGGGCCCCAGGCAGCAGTGAGCCCTGAGACAGAAGGCCCTTGCAAGAGGCCATTTCAAGTGGGATGGTTGAAGAGCTAGCCTAAGATGACCTACCAGTTTTGTTTTTTGATTTTCTACACAGGACTGAGAGGGGGAAAAGACCATGCCTGAGATGACCTTTGCTTACCATGCACTAATAGGACTAGTATACTGTGGGACACACTGCGACACATTACAACTTTCACAAGATGGTTTTTTCTGCTGTGAGGGAGGTTGCAAGGGTGGAGGGCAGGTACAAGGGGAAGGAGAGATGAGTGGAATTGGAGTGCATGATATGAAATTCACAAAGAACCAACAAAACATTAAAAATATATATTTTATCATTACATATACTACATAATACATATATTACATAATATATATATATATATAAATTATTTCAAAATAAAGTTGTAAATTTTTATCAGTAAATGTTTGATATATGCTATATACTTATGTTGTATACCTATAAGTTCAGGATTGTTTAAGAAATACAAAGAATCTGTAGTGAAGAAAAGTTTAAAGCTCTCATCCAGATGACTCTAATTTCCTCATAGCCCTGTGAGGTTGAATACTGGAAGCCTCCTGAAGAAGTTCACAAACCTGTGCAGAGATGAAATCATGTGGAGATCTCCACAAATACTAGTTCTCTAATTAGTATACTGAAAAGCACAGCAACAGACAGGTTAAAAACAACAACACCACAAAAAAAACCAAAAAACAAAACAAAAAAAAACCCAGCAAGAGAAAGCCTCAACTACAGGAAAAATGAGATCTCTTATACCCAACCAAAGTCACTAAGAAAAACCAAAAACACATTTCCAGTGGGATGTCAGAAATCAATGCCCACTGGAAATCTTATGAATGAAGCAGGGTCACCAATTTTTATCTGAAAAATAGATGAACATTGGCAGACAGTCAACTGCTGAGAGTTTATGTCAGTGGCTCTGAAACCAAAGGTAGCTGCTGAGAGGTGTGTGAACCACCAACATGGCATTTTAGAACATGTGCCTATTGAGCAGGTATCTTATTTAAGGTTTACTGCTGTGAACAAACACCATGCCCGAGGCAACCCTTACAAAGGAAAACATTTAATTGGGGCTGGCTTACAGATTCACATGTTTAGTCCATTATCATCATGATGGCAAACAAGATAGAATGCAGGCAGACATGGTACTGGAGAAGGAGCTGAGAGTTTCACCTCTGGATCCACAGGCAGCAGAAGGGGACTATGTCCCTAGACTTTGTCACTGGATATGGCTTCAACATAGGAGTCCTGAAAGCCCACCTCTACAGTGATACACTTCCTTAAACAAGACCACACTTTCTAACAGTGCCACTTCCAATGGTGAAGCGTTCAAACACATTAGTCTATGGGGCCATACTTATTCAGCCCACCACACAGGCAAGCATAATGTTTGCTCTGTCATGAAAAGGGTTCTGGAGCATTCTGCAGTCACCTGGCATGGGTATATACCCTTGGCTTTGCGTAGGGCTAGGAATAATTGCTTTCTGTCATGTAACCAACTTTACACAGTGTACCACCAAGAGGTTTACTGCTTAGTACTCCACTTTGGATTTTGGAGGCAGCACATGCTTTTGACAATTTCCATTAACCCATTTGTCAAGGTACTTGAAACTGGGGGGAAAGGATATGCAATAGGCATGGAAGACTCCATACTATTCAAAGCATTGCTTCCGCCTTCTTTTTCTTGATTCTGATGCATCAGATGAGGAAGTCTTTCAGCATCCTTGGGAGCCTTCAGCACACTGAGACTAGAAGCTAGCTAGGAAATGTTCAGTAAAGGAAATTACAGAAAATCTGAGATTTGAGGCTCTGATGATAGCTACATCTAATAAAGTACAATCACATTTTTAATTTATAGTGATTCTCAGATACAGTTTTATGTGATTTCATTGTGTAAATTAAGGAAAGTCATAAACCCGTCCTGCTAAGATAAATATTAGGTTGGTGCCCAGTCTAGCTGTTTTCTAAAAGACAAAGCAGAGATTGAATAGGCTACTCAGTTAACCCATCTGTCTTAGGAAGTAGTGTCCGAGGAATCTGACATCAGAGTAAAGATCAGGAAAATTTGTTCAGGAGGACAAAGGAGTACAAACTGGGACCTCTAAACAAGAAGTTCAGCAAGACAAAACTCTGAGGAGGGAAAAAGTCTAGCATAGGGAAGTGAAGACTTGAGATTATCATTTGGTTTATAGAAAATTAATTGTTATAGAGTTCTAGGCTAATAAGGAAAACCTTGTTGAGTTTCTTAAATAAAAAGAAAGTAAAGATGTAACAGAAATGAAAAGAAAAATTATTTAAATTGTACCTGCAAAGGCTTAACTGGCATTTTTGAGAAAAACACTAACTACAGCTCTTTATTTAAAGGTTTGGAAAGTCTGTTTTGTTTTGAAAAGCATTATATAGATAGGGGCACATCTGTAGTCAGGAGAAAGAGGAAGTTATCCCAGTTCTTAACTTCAAATATTATTTTGTGTATTACTCATACTGTTTACATGCATGCAAATTAAAGAATCATTGTTTTTTAGAATGGTATTACATGCTTATTATTCCAGTATTTGGAAGACTAATGGGAGAAGATTCATGATTTGGAAGGCAGTTTGTACCACAGAGTGAGTTTCAGGTCATGCTAGGCTCCAAGCACCTGTATTTTCAGAGCAACTGCAAGGCATGGAGACATCTCAGTGGATGAAGTGTCCACTGTGCAAGCATGAGAAGCTGAGTTCGATCCCCAGAATTCATATAAAGAGGCAAGAACAGAAGTGCAGGTCTGTGACCCCACCGCTGTGAGCAGAGATGAATGGCAAACTCCAGCATAAAGGCAGTGCTTTCTGGTTACTCAGTCTAGCTAAGAAGCCAACTCAAGGCTCATTGAGAGATAGAAAATATACAGTGGAGAACTGCAAAAGAAGACAGTTGACATTGGCCTTTCATTTCATGGATGCACACACAGGCAAGTGCACCAGCATACACAGGTGTACATGCATGTATCGCATGTGTCTGTGTGTGCACACGCACACGCACACTTATCTGCTCATAATTTACTTTTAAAATGCTAAATTTTGGATGAAACTTGAAAATATCATCCTGAGCAAGGTAACACAGTCACAAAAGAATGAACACGGTATATACTCACTGATAAGTGGTTATTAGCCCAAAAGATCAGAATATCCAAGAGTTACTTCACAGCAACAGTAGGGCTGTGTGAGGTCCCAGATGGAGGAGTTGGAGAAGGACTGAAGAAGCTGAAGGAGTTTGCAGCCCCAGGGAGGGAGCAACAGTGCCAACTGGCCTGACCCCCCGATACTCCTGGAGACTGAATCACCAACCAAAGAATATACGTGGAGGGACCCATGGTGCTGGCCACATATGTGGCAGAGGAGGGTCTTGTTAGCCATCGGGGGAGGAGAGGCCCTTGGGCTAGAGGGTGTTAGATGCCCCAATATAGGAGAATGCCAACGAGGGAAGCTGAGAGTGGGTGGGTGGGTGGGTGGGTGAGAGAATACCCCCATAGAGGCAGGGGGAGGGTAGAGGGAATGGGTAGGTTCCAAAGTGGAGATCTGGGAAAGGGGGAAACATTTGAAATGTAAATAAAGTATCAAAATTAATTAATAATTAATTAAAAAAATAATAAAATGCCAAATTCTATGGAAATTCAGATTTTCAGTAAGAAAAAAATAGAAGTTTGTTAGTGATACATTGCTAACTTTTAAAGTCTTCAGATAGACGAGGTAAGGAATTAAATGTCCAAATACATATTAGTTTCCATGTGCATATATATATGTGCATATATATAGTGACCAGAAATTTTTATTTTAGCTAAATGAAACATTTGGATTTTTAAAGTTAATGTCACACTCTAAATTCAAAATAGTAGGCATTTGGTTTTGCATATATTCATAAAAGCAAAAGCAAGTGTTTATATTTAGTAAAATGTAATTAAGACTTTTGAGCTAGGTAATTAGACTAAGATGATAATATAAGAAAAAACAACAAACAAACAAACAGAAAACATTTTTGTACAATAAAACACTAAATCCCTATACTGTGAAATATCCAAAAGGCTTCCCTAAGCAGCACCATGTATTACCTTAAATATGTACCTATATAATATATATGCATAAATATACATACAGCAGAACAAATACATATGCTACTCAATAGTTGATTTTTTTCTTTTTGTTGTTTATTTTTATGTTTGTTTTCTGAGACATCGTGTTATTCTACAGCAAAAGATGTCTCTGGCTTAGTTCTCATAAGAATCCTCCTGCCTCAACTCAGTATTACACCATGAGTTGTCACATCTAGCAATAGTGTACTTTTATTCAGAGATTCAAAGTACTTTTGATGTGATGCTAGACCTCTGGAACCACAGCTAGAATGTGTGCCTTTAGAGATCTCATTATGCTGCTCAGTGGGTGGCCAGTTTAAGAGGCTTTAAAAGTCCAGATCACACATTTAAATCTTACCCATTAAATATTGTTTAACAGGCACATTAGCAAATGTATTAGTATTAATAAGAAACATGTTTCCAAGTACAAATTAGGCATTTATCATTTTCTAAGAACTGGATATGGAAAAATTAGGAACAGATCAAAATTAGTAATTTTTCTTCAGTAGCATTCTTATAAAATAAAAACATTTGACAAAATGTGTGGGAAATCCACATGTGGCACTGAGCCAGTGAGGATGTTCTCACCATCTCACCATGATTTTGTGAGATACCAAGCTTCTTAAATCTCATGCAAAATCTTCCTGAGAGTCTAATTAGGAAATGCAGTCAATGTTAGTGAAATTAGAATAGAGCGCAAGAATGTGATGTGGTCACTTTTGGAACCAGTAAATATAAAATAAGATACCTTAAATTTGAAAGTTAATTTTTAGCCATAAAATATAGAATGGTCACATTTTTAATAAGTTTAGGTAATGCTAAGCAATCAATATTATATTACCATGTTACATGTTAAATCTAGAAGTAATGAATACTTTTCATCCAAAGGAAATTTTTGGAAATATTTTTTAAATTGTATCATTTCCACATATGTTCAATGGATTAGTGAGTAGTGGATGTAAGTATCTTTCATGAAACAATCAAACTATGAGTTTGTTTTGAGATGATCAACTTTGTTTTAATGAATTTTTTATGATGTTTGTATGTATATAAAATCAATGAGTGATGTGTTATTCTTAGGGACCATGTCACAGCTGAATTACATTGACATCACTTAGTACACTGGAAAAACACCAAAACTCAGAACTCTGTAACATTCTCCAATGTTATATTTTTATAACTTTATAGTGGTCTGAAGATCTAGTAAAATTTGCTAAGATGTGTGTGCCTTCTGCATGAAAGTGTTTCTAGTAAATACTCTTATTTTTGAGATCCCCACAAATTCTATAGATTTTTAATAAAGCTATAAGCTTCTTGTGTTACTTACAGGCAACAATCAATAAATATCTGCTGTTTGAATTAATTTAGACCATGCATTTTCGAACATTTAATATTGCAAGCATTGAAGAGATCAACTGAGCTAAACCCAATGTTTTATATGGAGATAAAATGAGGCCCAGAGAGGCAATTTTATTGATTCCAAACATTCAGCCAGTAAATGATAGAGCTATGATCTGAAATCAGTGAATATAAAATGTTTACTCACTTATGTTTCTATGCCACCACACACAGTCTCATTTCATGTTTTATTGTGAGTTACATGGTGTTTTAAAAATTATTTCGTGTTTATATCTTATTTGAATAAAATTTTAACCTCTTTCTGAACTGTCCCTCTTATGGTGTCACCATGCTCACTGTTCAGAACATGAAATTTAGATACTCCCATTCAGCCACATCGCCTTTCATCTGTTGCTTTAGTAGCTGCCTCAGTTTCTCCTCTCTAGACCCACTCCCTTTCTGTCTCACGTTAGAAAAGAACAGGCTTCTAATAGATAACAATCAAACATGACAAGTGAAATAAAATAAAGCAAAACCATCACACTGATACTGTACAAGGTGAGGCAACAGAAGGCAAAGATCACCAAGAGTAGGCACATGAATCAGAGACCCACTCAGTCCCATATTCAGGAGTCTCACACAATTGCTAAGATGAAAGCTATAATATATACACAGAGGACTTAGTACAGACCCATGACGGCCTGTGCTTGCTACTTCAGCCACTGTGGGTTCATATGAGGATTGTTTAGTTGATTCAAAAGTACTTGCTCTCATGATGTCTTCCATCCTCTCTGGCTCTTACACCTGCCTCCTCTTCCATGGGGTCCTCTGAGCTCTGTGGCGAGACATTCTGTTTAGACTCTCTCTTCAGAATGTACGGCTGTTGGTCTCTACAACTGTTCCCATGTGGTACAGGAGGAAGCTTCTATGATACTGACTAGATAAGGCTCTGATCTGTGAGTACAGCAGAATATCATAAGGAGTCATTTTACTGATGCTCCCCCCACCAGTGTTTGTTTTTTATGTAGGCACTCAGTGCTATGAACTTGGATATCAGAACCACTTTCATTGTGTCCCATAAGTTTGGGTATGATATACATTCTCCTTTATTCAATTCTAGAGAATCTAGGTTTTTTTTTTATTTCAGTCTTGACTCATTTTTCATTCAGAAGAGAGTTGCTCAGTTTCCATGAGTTTGTAAGCTTTCTGTTGTTTCTGTTGTTGATTGATACCCCCACTTTAATCCATGATAGTCTAATAGGATGCAGGGAGTTATTTTACTTTTCTTGTGCTTGTTGAGAGTTGCTTTGTGTCTGAGTATGCGGTCAATTTTGGAGAAAGTTACTATCATGTGTGATTTAAGCTGTTGTAGTGGTTGATTTGTTTGTTTGTTTTACAAATTTGGATGGCCTTCTGTTTGGCACTTTAAATGTCATCTTGTGGACTTTTCCTTTGTTGAGTATGTAGTGTCCTACCTTAACTCTTATGATTAGTTTTGGTTTGAAGTATATTTTGTTACATATTAAAAATGGCTACACTTGCATGCTCTTTAGGTTACTTGGAATTTTTTCCCAACCCTTTACTCTGAGATAATGTCTATACTTGATGTTGAGGTGTGTTTCTTGGATGCAGCAGAAAGATGGATCCTGTTTTGCATTTTACTCTGTGTCTTTTTATTAGAGAAGTAAGATCCTATTGGTATTGAGAAATATCAGTGACCAATGTTTGCTGAGTTCTCTTATTTTGTTGTTCATTGTTATTGTTATTGATAGTGGTGGTAATGGTGTCTCCAAATCTCTCTGTCTCTCTGTCTCTCTGTCTCTCTGTCTCTCTCTCTCTCTCTCTCTCTCTCTCTCTGTGTGTGTGTGTGTGTGTGTGTGTGTGTGTGTGTGTGTGTGTTTCTCATGCTTCCCTTGTTTTGATTTTGCTAATCTGGGATTATTTCCTTTGTTTTTATAGGTGTAATTAAAACTTTGCTGTATTTTGTAGCCTGGGATGACATCTGTTGTCCTTTAAGAGTCTGCATCACATCTCTCCAAGCCCTTTTGATTTTTGGCATCTCAACACAGATATCAGACGTGTAAGTCTAATGGGTGTGCCTTTATATGTATTTTTTCTCTTGCAGCTTTTACTATTTATTCTTCATTCTGTACAGTTCTACTTTTGTTTTTTTACGTGGTGAAGTGACTTTCTTATCTGGTCCAATCCATTTTGGTATTCTGTAAGCTTCTTATACCTAAAGGCATCACCTTCTTTAGGTTAGGACAATTTTCTTCTATAATTTTACTGAAAGTATTTTCTGAGCCTATAAGCTGAGATTCTTCTCCTTTCTCTGTTCCTATTATTCTTAGGTTTGGCCTTTTCATAAAGTCCCAGATTTCCTGGATGGTTTGTGTCAGTGTTTTTTTGTTGCAGATGTTGATGTTTTATAAGATTTCCTTTGACGGTTATACCTGTTTCTTCTGCTGTATCTCCAGTGCCTGAGATTCTGTCTTCCATCTTTTATATTCTTTCAGTAAAGTTTGCCTCTATAGTTCCTGTTCAAATTCCTAAACTTTTCATTCTGAGAATTCGTTCAGTTAGTGTTTTCTTTGTTGATTCTATTTCTGTTTTGGGTCTTGAACAGTTTTATTTGTTTCCTTCCACTCTTTGTTGTGCTTTCCTGGATTTCTTTAAGGGATTTGTTTATTTCCTCCAGTTGTTTGTATTTTCTGTATTGATTAAAAGACTCATTAGTTTCTACTTTAAAGCCTTCTATCATCTTCATAGAGACAATTTTTAGATCTTTTTCCTGTACTGCAGTTATGTTGTTATATTCAGGGCCTGCTGTGGTAGAAAGGATGGGTTCTATTGGAAACCTTGGATGTTATTTTGTTTTTATGTTGGTGTCTATGCATCTCTGTTTGGGATGCTTATAGATCTGAATTAGGAGTGGTCACTGTTTTGTTCCTTGGTTTCTGTTTCCTCATTGGATTTTCAGAATGTGATGGCTGAGTGTTTCCTGGTAGGAAATTTTCTTTGGACCTGGTAGTTAAGTCCACTAGGAATTCCACGTAAAGTGTTTTTCTGGGTATTAGGAGATGACACTTCGGAATGGGGATAGGTTAAATAAAGGTCTGAATGGGGTTCACAGGAAGGAGGAGAGAGGAGAGCAGTGTGTTTACCAGGGTTTACTTATTTTGTCTCTTTTAAATGAAGGGAAACAGTGGAGTAGCACTGGGGATACGACTGGAGTATTGATTCTAAAAAAATCAGAAGGAGAGGTATGACAGCCTCCCTGCCTTTCTGGCAGGAGTATTCTGAGCTTAGCACAGGGTGCCTGCTAGTGTTTGGGGGCTTGAATGAAGCAGCAACTTGAGAAAGTAAGATTAGGAGGTGAAGGCTGGTGGGATCCACAGGAGATGTGGGCAGAGAGGGGAAGAAAGGCAGAGGTAAAGATGTGACTGGGAGATTAGATTTTGAGGCTAGCAGGGAGTGGTGAAAGTCTTTAGTTAGTTTACCTACTTTCCTGGCCTGCTCAGTTGCTGTGTTCACAGGGAATGCCTGCTGATGTTGTAGGCTTAGACAATGGGAGCAATTGGGGAAAGGGAGGTTTTGTGATGTACTGGCAATGTTCTCAGAGGGGAAAGGGAGACCACAGCAGGATTTCTACTACAAAGCTGAGGATGACACTGGGTGGGTTTGATCTAGATGAAAGGAAGAGAGGTGTGGATCCAACTTTAGCCTACCTATTGCCCTAGGAAAAGTGGCACTTGGATTAGTACAGTATATTTATGCTAGTATATAATGTAAAATAATATGTTTTAAAATTTTCACATATAATTCTATCTATATTTATAATTATAAAAATTTTGTCTTGATTTCAGATTAAAGAAGCTAAAATATGACAAATCCTTTTCAATATATAGATTTTACATTTCTAGAATTCTAAATTCTATTTTGATATTTCAATTGGAACTTAGTCTTCTTTGAAAATTACAATACTTCATAGGATTAAAGTACTGTTCACAACACTGTACAAATTTTAAAAGGCATAGTCTGAAAAACAATCAACAAAACTTCCTTAATAAACCATGCATTTGGAGAGCTGAGAAGACAGTTCTATCCTAAAGTGTGAACCTGCCTAAAATACCGCATGCAGCAGTACACATTTCTAACCCCAGCATTACGTAGGCAGAAAAACATGAATGTCTGGCACTAGTCCAATATCTCTCCAAGTGTAGGAGAGATATAGTGACAAACAAATAAAACCCTGCAGTCTGAATGACTCCTGACAAATGACACACAAGTTTGAAACGTGCTTTCTAATGAATACGCACACACACACACACACACACACACACACACACCCATACACATAGAAAGACAAAGTAATTGGGAAAAGTTTTATTGTTTAACAATCATTAGGTTTTTGCATTTTTGTATAGAATTCTCATTCCTGAGATTCATTTTGTCACTGAATTACAGTAGAAAAATATATAGCCAGTTACAAACAGAAACACATACATAGCTACAATAATATCAATTTAGTTTAGTTGTGTATTCTTTACTGCAGCTAAAGTCCTTTTTTTCTTTTCATCATTATATATTCAATTAATTACTTCCCATAGAAAAAGAAGCACATTAGGAAATATTTGTTTAACATAAAACCTTACTTATGAAGATACTACATCTGGACATCTAGAAATGACTCTGTGTTCCTCCATGAATGTTAACTGTGAGGGGGAAATTCTCTAGCAATTTCCCTTTCAAACTTTTGCTGTCCCCAGTAAGGAAGCTGAACATGTAGAGTTATTCACAGTGACTTGCATTAGACACTTTTCACAGGCGGTGACATGATTCCAGGTCCGCCTCTGTTTTAGTCACCATCTTTCTAGCTGTCTATTTTCCCCGTTGAAAGGGTGCAGTGGGATGCATGCTTGACCTGCTATAAAGAATGCTACTGCATTCTAGTTATACAAAGGCTCTTGTGAGTCAGAAAACTCGGGAAATAAACAGTCAACATATCCTCCACTCCAGAGCAGGGCACGTAGCTCACCACTCCCCAAAAGGAAGCAGTCCACGGAAAACATGACTGAACATGAGCATTCCATCTTCATGCAAGTTGCCTTGATGTTCCTTGCACTGGGTCTTTTAAATGAGTCTTTCAAATTTCTCCAGAGTCAATTAAAATACTATTTCAAGATTGAAATGTATTGGAATGTATCAGACTCTTGGCCCCTCTCCTAGATTATAAAATCCTCAGTGGATATTTATGTGGAATAAGTCAGACAGACGCAGCTGTGGATGGGCCGACTGTGACACGTAGGAAGGATGTGGGAAAGCAGGGCCCTTGGAGGAGCCAGCCTCAATCCCAGTACACGATGGTGTTTGTAAGTTAATCACAGTTGCCTTGTCTCCTCTCACACGATGGCAACAGCCCAGCTCTCAGGATGCTTTAGGCAACAGAGAGATAGTCTAAGCTTTCAGCACAATCATGAATTCTTAACAAATGACACTAGCTGTGTGAATTATTCTGTTAATTTTTCATATACTTTGCTTTGATATGATCAGGTCATTCTGAAATTAATGATCCACTATGGTAAGAATGTTGACATTATGTAAGCTGAACCTATTATTGCATTGATTAAAGTTTCTAGCAGCTACTAAAAACAGAATACTAAAGATTTTGTTAAAATAATCAAGTTTTTTATTTGTTTGTTATTTGTTTGGGAGGGGCATGATGTTACAACACCATGTGGCAAGAGTGGGAAAATCATTCTGAGATTTTATTTTCAAGGTGACATTGGACTGGCACGTCCTGAGAGGAAGGGCAAGTGTCTAAGAAGAGGTTATGTGCAGAGACAAGAACACACTAGCCATTTCCCTGTGGCATGAGTTGAAGGTACCAAGCTTCACATACCATGGCTACATTTGAGTCACAGCTACCAAAGTAAACTTACAACAGTGATTTTTTATTTTATTTTATTTCTTGATTGATTGTTTTTATGTTCTTGCTGAACAACTCAAACTGACTTTACGTAATTTATGTGCCTGGTTTCTATACCTATGAGAGTTTTGAAATAGTGCTGAAAGAATTCTGCAAAGTTAAACATATGCCTTTGTTTGTACCAAAATGCTACATAAATGACAAAACTTGATTTTAATCTATATTTAGATGCATGCATGTCTGACAATGAAATCTCAGCTAGTTAATTTACAATTAATAATACTTACAATAAAGCTAAAATACCAGCCACTAATGATAATTGCCTTGATTATTTATTGCTCACATACAGTAAAATGGTGGACTTACACCTTTAGTTATATGGCATATTTTATATTATCTGAAGCCATGAGTTCATTTTTAAAATTTTTACTTATTATTTTTTATGAGCATGCTCACAGAAGCCATGAGCTCCCAGGAGGTGTGGGATTCCCAGGAGCTGAAGTCACCGGGGGTTGGTTGTGAGTCCGCTGTTGTTGATGCTGGCAGTCACATCTAGGTTCTATGGACGAGTACTATGTATTCTTAGCTACCGAGCCATTTTCTAGCCCTTGGATTAACACTTTCCCCCTCAGTTAACGCTGTGAGTCATTTAATACACTACTTTGATCACTTCTTCTGATGCTTACATGTTCCATCTTTCTTACTATTTCATTTTCTAGCCTAGGCTGACCTTGAACTTGTGGCATTCCTCTTGCCTCACCTTCTCAGATGCCAGATCATAGATGAGCCATTACAAATCACTTTTTTCTTTCATTTTGTTAAAGTCTTGACCTATAAATGCTGGGATGATCTTAGCTATGTCATAATTCTGATTCCTGGGTAATCTCATAAAAAATCCAATAGCTTAATATCTATCTTTTTATAATAAAATGTCCCAAATTGTATATCCAGCTCAAGTTGTGTTCTCTGGTGTCTAGTAGGCATCTAAATCTGCACTTTATTCCCAAATCTTAGTTGATCTCCAGAAACCTTGTACATACCCTGACAATACATCGATCAATTGGTTGGGAGAGCCACTTTTAGAAGCAACACACTAGCCAAATGTCTCAGAGCCTGTCTTTGATGCCCCCTTTCCTAGCAAGCAAACAGCTTCAAAATTGACCACAGTCCCAGCATCCGACTCTTTAACACCACACTAGGTTAACAGATACTAAACAAATCCATTGGCTGTCATCCTCTCTGAATTCTGTTGTGTCTGCTTAATGTACTATATTCTTTACTTGTTCTTGTTTTCAAACAAAATCTCCAAATCACCCAAGTGATCCTTTCAAATCAGATGCCATACCATGGCCTTCCTTCTGTAGGCACTTTCTGTTGCTCTCCAGTCATTCTAATTAAAATTGAAAATCTTAAACGTGGCATGTAGGTTGCTGCACAGTGTACATGGCGCTTCTGTGTCTGACCACACCTCTGCTCTTCTCTCAAAGCACTTCACCTCCTCCTCTCTGTTCTTCCTTAGTCTTCCAAGCCTGATCTCGCCTTAAGGACTTTGCCTGTGACACTTTTATGTTTGCCTTCTTCTATTAGCCTGGTTTACTCTTTGCTAATCATACTGGTCTCAAATCAAAATACTACTTCCTCGAAGAGGATGAATTTGAATGTGATCATACTTTTGTTTATTTCACTGTTAATTTTTTTTTTTGGCCAAACACTTCATCAGGTGATATGTTTGCCTTTGTTGTTTTTAAATATGGCTCCCTTCCACACTCAAATGTCAACTCTGAAATCAGGTATGTGTTTTTATCATTCATGTTATATTTTTTGTGTGTCAAAGAATGCCTGGTACATGGTAGAAAACTCAATAAATACTTACAGAAGGAATGAACACAAAGATGGAATTATGTTAAGATCCTCATGTGTCACTCTGTCAACAAGTCTTAGTTAACAAACTTGCAATTTGTGGCTTTCTCTCAAAACGGTTGGTACTTCAAACATTCTCCTTTTATGCTTTTGTGGTGCATGAGTTCCCACACTGCTTCAACAGTTCTGGCACACTGTCCCTCTAGGCAATTACTTTTTATTTAACCTATATGACAAATTATCTGACAGATGCCATTTGAAGGAGGAAGGATGCAGGTTTTCTCAGAGACTCATCGATATTTCAATCTGTTATAACAAGAGAGGTGTGGTGGTGAGACTGCTTCTGTAGTGCTAGGGAGGTATTGTCTATGTGTCTTCACATGACATGGACCAGGATATAGAGAACCTAGGCTTGAACCAAAAGTGGATATAACCATAGAGCACTCTGCTATGACCAACTTCCACCAGCCAGATCCCATCACTTGAGAGCTCTACAACCCCCTAAACCATATTAGCATCCTTGGAAACAGGGACTTAAATGTGCAAATGCTCAGAATATAACAAATAAGCTGTATATTCAGTCAAGTAACAGTTTCATCTTGGTGGCTTAGGAATCATTTGGCCTTTAAAGTAAGTTTCCTTGACTATGCCCTGATCCACTTAGATTTCATTTCAACTATTGTTCATATGTACATTATTTTCCCTTTACCTAAATATCATGTTTGTCTTATTTTTTTAAATTGTGTTAGCTGTCTCATGTGTGACTTAGATTTGGATAATATCCTTTGTTTTACAGAAATGCTAACTCAGAATTTTGTTAGTTTTTGTTGATTACCATCTGATGAGAATACTGTTCATCTTTAAAATTTCAAAAAACAGAAAATATTCAATATATGTTTTTGTTTGAGAGTCAGTTTATTTTAAGGAACATGGAACAATTGTGTACATGTTGTATTGATATTACTTAAGCCAATTACTATATTCCATATCAGATATATTCATGTTAAGGTTTCTAAACATGAGTAATAAGTTTTAATTTTATATAAGAGGAGATTGAATCTTGGCAAGTTTAAATAACTCTTGCCAAATCCATTCAAGTAGGAACATAAATAAAAACTTCCATATTATAAAATCCAGGCACATCAAACTCAAGGTATATTTCCTCACCAGAGGTAGAAATTTAACCATATTCTCCTGAGTTCTTGGTAAGCACTACCTCTGAGCCAACACTATAGCTTCATAGATCTCGTTTTACTATTAGTTTTACTTTCTCCCATATACTGAGCATGCATCAACCCTGTTGAGTATGAGTGTGTGTGTGTGTGCGCGTGTGTGTGTGTGTGTGTGCGTGTGTGAGAGAGAGAGAGAGAGAGAGAGAGAGAGAGAGAGAG
>JADRCH010000802.1:702227-795263 GCA_019843965.1 Rhynchomys soricoides
TGTGTGTGTGTGTGTGTGTGTGTGTGTGTGTGTGTGTGTGTGTGTGTGTGTGTGTGTGTGTGTGTGTGTGTGTGTGTGTGTGTGTGTGTGTGTGTGTGTGTGTGTGTGTGGGGGTGTGAGAGAGAGAGAGAGAGAGAGAGAGAGAGAGAGAGAGAGAGAGAGAAGAAGAAGAAGAAGAAGAAGAAGAAGAAGAAGAAGAAGAAGAAGAAGAAGAAGAAGAAGAAAGGTAAGAAAGACAGGCAGACAGAGATCTCCCAAACAAATTTAGGAAATATTTTTGATGTAAAGTTGCTTTCTTGCCTGTGGTGACAAGAAATGCATGGCGATTCCTACTGTGTAAGAGTCTAATCTGCTTTACATTCTAAATCAACCAAACTGTGGCATACAGTAAGGTGTGCATGTTTAATTTAAACCTATTTCTGCTAGTTGCTGAAAGGGATTACCCCTAGCAAAGTTGTTCGTCAGGGATGATTTGTTTTGTATGTAGCAATGCTTAAAGACAATTTGGGGATGTCAACTATGGAATACCATCTCTTAGTAGTACGACAAGTGTCTTAATAAAAGACAAAAGCAATAAAGAAAGCCCTATAATGAACACAGTTTTCTACCACAAAGATTAATTTGGCCAGAAATGACACAAGGACTAAAGGTGAGAAACCCTGGTCTAGGACAACATAGTTACTTAGAAAGCCATGTATAAAAAGTATAAATCAAGATATTTAACCTTCATACTCACATCTACTACCTTTCCCAATCACCCAAAATATATCCACAAAATGAGAATAACACATTCTTGATAACATGGCAATGTCTCAACACGTGTGGCTAATATTTCCTTTTCCAATACCCTTGTTTATGTCCCACCAACTCTGTCTCTCTCCTGTACCCACAGAGGACTGTAAGAATTAAATAAAATAAAGCTACACAACCTACTTAGCCCACATTCTGTCATGGCAAATACTCTAGAAATGCTTGCTATTCCTACTATTAATAATGTATTGGTTTTTTTCGCTTCATAAATTTAGCTTCCAATTTACCTCAAAAAAAACATGCTTTAATCTTCTACTAAGAGAAAGAGAGGGGGAAGGGAGGAAGGAAGGAAGGGAGGGAGGGAAAGAGAAAGAGAGAGAGAGAACCTCCTTTATCAGCCTGATGAAAGAAAGAATTTTGGTGGCTGGTCGGAATGTTCTTTCTTCCTTCATACCACACCATGTCTGCTCTGCAAACTGAGCATCTGTGATCACTTTACACTTTCTCTGATCCTTTCTGTGAAAGAGC
Organism: Rhynchomys soricoides; assembly: GCA_019843965.1. Lineage (NCBI taxonomy): Eukaryota > Metazoa > Chordata > Mammalia > Rodentia > Muridae > Rhynchomys > Rhynchomys soricoides. Next base: position 703,506 of record JADRCH010000802.1, read on the forward strand.
AGATTGATGTTTTAAGCTTATCCTGTTGACATTTTTAGTTCCTAGGAAGTAAGACATTTGTTTTGCTTCAAGCTATGTCCTTGTGGGTACCTCTATCTCAATGGCACCCATCCTTTTGAGATTTCAAGGATCCCCCAAATAAACCCAAGTCCATCTGCTAAAAGACCTAAAAGGAATCAAAAGTGTGACTAAAGCAAATGGAGACTTTTAGTCTCATGATTCTCTCTGGATTTTGCTTCTATTTGGTTTTCACAGAGCTCTGAATTTGCCAGGGAACAAATTCTGCCTTCTGCAGGAGGATGCATGTGTTCTCAGTAGTTTGAGAAACCAGAGGGGGAAAGTGTTGAGCAAAGAAATAATGGCAATGGACGCAGGAGGATGATCTTCCGTGGAAGAGTGTCTCAGCCAGATGGATGCTAAATCTGGTTTCCAATATTAGCTTGTACAGTATGGAGAATCATGTTTCCCAAGTGGCAAAGCTTGTTGATAGAGGAAAGGTTTTGCCCAATCAGAGTCTCCTCAGTTTCTCCTGTGGTTTAGTCTTAGACTTACTGTGCCTTAGCTAGGTTCTTCATTCATAGCAAAAGACTATGTTCACAAGGAGGTTTTGAGAACTGAGACTCCTACTTGACAGGACTTGATAGTGATTATGCAATGCGTACTATTGCCATGGAACTTTTAACAGCCTTCTTTGGTGTTGACCCTCTCTCTCCCTTTCTGGGAAGACTGTCATATGTGCAATAACAATGAGATGTTTTTTCCAAGTTTTATTTTTAATTGTGAGATGATGATAAGTTCATAAAGCATGCAGTTATACAAATTTATAATGCAATGTCATCCAATAGAAAGGTTACTCAGTTTCCTACAATGGTAACATCATGCAAAACTATATCATAATATCACAACTATAATGTCATTGACATTACATATGTCACCATACAGAATATCACCACAATCCTCCTTGGTTGACTCTTTGATGGTTACTCTCATGGGCTTCCCATCCTTAACCCCTATAACCACTAATGTGTTATTCATATCTTTCCACAAGTAGAGTCACACTAGTTTTGGGTTCTATCAATAGGTTGCTCTTTGTGAGTGATGGGTGTTACTTCATTGAATGGATATACCACAATCTTTAAACCAGTCACTCTTATGTTATGTTTGGCATATTACTACTAGTGACGCTACTAACATATTCTTATATAGTAGCAGTAATAAAGTTACTATGACTATCATCTGCTCAGTTTTTAGTAAACTGCTAATCATTTCTCAGATTTGTTGTACCATTAAATATTCCCAACAGCAATATTTAAGTAACCCATTCATTCTCATCTCTCATCCTTTGTCAGCACTTTGTGTGGTCACTACTTCCTGGTTTATACCATATAATTGATAAAAATTACCTATTCATTCAAAACATACAATGACATGCACACAAACTGAGATAACCACCACATTCTAACTAACATATCCATCATGGTATGGTTACCATGTGTGCTAATAATGTTTAAGATGTACCTTCTTAGCAAATGTCAAATATGCACACATTACCTCCAACTGCCGATCATGACTTTTCTCTTTTCTGTTTATGAGATCAGCTTTTATGATTCCATATGTAAGTAAGACTATGTCATACATGTCTGTGTTTAGCATCTTTCTTTCACCTAGTACAATGTCCCCCAGGTCAACCCATGTAGTACACAATAGAATTTCTCTTTTTATAACAGAATATTTTTTCATAATGATATGTGACGTGTATGTGTACATGTGTGCATGCATTAAAAGTTGTATCCTCACTCGTATCTCTTAAGGACAACTGAACTGTAATGGACATGGGAGTGTGGGTAATTCCTTTTGACAGTGTTTTTACCTCTTTTGTTATACATACTCCGGGTTAGGATCTCTGGATCACAAGATGCTTCTAGTTTTAGTCTTCAAGGCAGCTTCATGCTCTATTCTGTAAGAGCTACAACAATTAAGTCATGCAAATAATACACTGGTATTCATTTTTTTCCCCCAAATCCCTGCCAACACTTACTGTTTTGGCTTTGCTGACAGACATCTGTAAGATACACTACAGTAGCTCCTGGTCAGCACAGATTTTCTTGAAAAATTCTAAGAACTTAAAATGCTTATATTTCAAATTCTTTTATATTCTTATTAACTGGAGTTTCCCCTTTTATTATAGATATTTGATGCAAAGTAGAGGAAGTTTAAATGTGACTTTTAAACTACCTTTTGTACAAAGAGATTTAGAGAGCAAAATGTGTTCACTTTAGATTTTTTATGTTCAAACCAAAAAACAAATCCTAGGCTTTCATTAGGTAAAACATGTTGAATTCCTTGTGGTTCTGTGACGTCATGTTGTAAACTACACACTCTGGTAAAAGCACAAGGAAATTATATAGTATATATTTCTTTACATGGGTATAATTATGAAAGAATAAATATAATTAATAATAGTTGCTGTTAACTTAAAATTAATATTTATGGACCACAAAATGAACTCAAAAATCACAAACGGTAGCTGGGTGCTTCCAACATTTAAAACAAATCACTGTTGACTCTTGAGGGGCAGTAAAGCCCAGTATAGACTGTGAAGTCATAATAGGCAATGGGAATACTTGGTGTCCCAGTTGAAACTGAATAAAGCTGAATTCTGTGTGTGTCAAAAAGAACACATCATTCTCACTCAGTCTAGGACAAAGCTTCTCTATAGTAAAATGCAAGGTCTGTGGTGACTCAAAAATTGTCCACATTTTGCTACTACCACTAGTTCAGATTTGGAACTAGGTGAAACATAGGAGGAGAAGAGTGTAGGAGAAACCACAGATAGATAGAGGTAGTTTTCAAAAAGGCATAAAAAGAGAAAGGAAAATAATAAAAGCAATTAAAATTGAAATAGATACTCAAGTAAAGCAGAAATTAGGAAGTTAAAAGTTAAGGAATTTAAAACTACAAAATCATCACAGCAATAGTATTTTATAGATTGCTACTACTATATTACTGTATATTTCCTTCATTTGATTAGCCCTCAGCAATTCTGTGTGATAGGTGCTATTAACAGGCAGGGCAAACAAAACATTAAGATAGAAAGAAGAAAATGGGGCTGCAAACCCCCTCAGCTCCTTCAGTCCTTTCTCCAACTCCTCCATCTGAAACCCCAAGCTCAGTCCAATGGTTGACTGCTAGCATCTGCCTCTGTATTTGTCAGGCTCTGCCTGAGCCTCTCAGTAGACAGCTTATCATGCTTCCATCAGCATCCACATCCCACTTCCCAGCATCCACAATAATGTCTGGGTTTGGTGGCTATATATGGGATGTATCCCCAGGTGGGACAGTCTCTGGATGGTCTTTCCTTCAGTCTCTGCTGCACACTTCATCCCCATATTTCCTCCTGTGAGGATTTTGTTCACCCTTCTAAGAAAAGCTGAAGCATCCACATTTTGGTCTGCCTTCTTCTTAGGCTTCCTATGGTCTGTGAATTGAATATTGGGTATTCTGAATTTTGGGGCTAATATATATTTATCAGTGAGTACATACCATGTTTGTTCTTTTGTGACTGAGTTACCTCACTCAGGATGATATTTCCAACTTCCATCCATTTGCCTAAGAATTTCATGAAGTCATTGTTTTTAATAGCTGAATAGTATTCCATTGTGCAAATGTACCACATTTTCTGTATCCATTCCTCTGTGGAGGGACATCTGGGTTGTTTCCAGTTTCTGGCTATTATAAATATGGCTGCTATGAACATAGTGGAACATGTGTCTTTATTACATGTTGGAGCATATTCTGGGTATATGCCCAGGAGTGGAATAGCTGGGTCCTCAGGTAGTATTGTGTTCATTTTTCTGAGGGTCCATCAAACTGATTTCCAGAGAGGTTGTATCAGCTTGCATTCCCACCAGCAATGGAAGAGTGTTCCTCTTTCTCTACATCTTCACCAACATCTGCTGTCACCTGAGTTTTTTAATCTTAGCCATTGTGACTGGTATGAGGTGGGATCTCAGGGTTGTTTTAATTTTCATTTCCCCGATGACTAAGGATGTTGAACATTTCTTTAGGTGTTTCTCAGCCCGTCAAGTTTCCTCAGTTGAGAACTCTATTTAGCTCTGTTCCCCATTTTTTAATAGGGTTATTTAGTTCTCTGAAGTCTTAACTTCTTGTGTTCCTTGTATATATTGGATATTAGCCCTCTACCAGATGTAGGATTGGTAAAGATCTTTTCCCAATCTGTTGGTTGCTACTTTGTCCTATTGAGAGTATCTTTGCCTTACAGAAGCTTTGCAATTTTATGAAGTCCCATTTGTCAATTCTTGATCTTAGAGCATAAGACAATTTTGTTCTGTTCAGGAACTTTTCCCCTGTGCCCATGTGTTTAAGACTTTTCCCCACTTTCTCTTCTATTAGATTCAGTGTACCTGGTTTTATGTGGAGGTGTTTGATCCACTTGGACTTGAGCTTTGTACAGGGAGATAGGAATGGATCAACTTGCATTCTTCTACATGTTGACCAGGAGCTGGGGGCTGGGGGGTTGCAGCCCCATGGAGGGAGTAACAGTGTCAACTGGCCAGAAACCTCCAGAGGTACCAGAGACTGCACCATCAACAAAAGAATACACATGGAGGTATCCATGGTGCTGGCCACATAAGTGGCAGAGGAGGGCCTTGTTGGCCATTAGTGGGAGGAGTGTTAGATGCCCCAGTATAGGGGAATGCAAGGGAGGGAAGATGGAAGTGGGCAGGTGGGTGGGGGAGCACCCTCATAGAGGCAGGGGGAGGGGTGATGGGATAGGGGGTTTCTGAAGGGGAGACCTGGAAAGGGGAAAGAATTTGAAATGTAAACAAAGTAAATATCCGAAGAAAGAAAGAAAGAAAGATCAGAAGTATATAAAATATAAACATATGAAAAAAAAGAATAACAAGCAAAGCTGAACAGCTAATGTCAGCTAAAAATTCATTATAAACTTTCAGAAATTAATACTATTATGATGTGATGATTTGCTGGCTCATTTTTTTGTTGTTGTTGTTTTGTTTTGTTTTGTTTTGTTTTCAAGACAGGGTTTCTCTGTGTAGCCCTGGCTGTCTTGGAACTCACTCTGTAGACCAGGCTGGCCTGGAACTCAGAAATCCACCTACCTCTGCCTCCCAAGTGCTAGGATTAAAGGCATGTGCCACCACTGCCCGGCTTTGTTGGCTCAGTTTTATTAATTTTTTTATACAGGTGTCAATTTGACACAATATAGAATTCCCTGGGAAAAATAAGGGATTGTCCAGATCAAGTTGGCATGTGGGCAAATGTCTGTAAGGAGTTGTCTTGTTCTCCTTAACTGATGCAGAAAGACCCAGCCTGAAAATGGGTAATACTGTCCCCTGGTTTGGGGCTCTGAACATTACAAGAGTAGAGACATCAGCTGAGCACCAAGCTCATGTGCATTCCTCTCTCTCTGATCTTGACCCCACATAAACTGAAAGTTCCTGCTTCCTCAGTTTACCTGCTGTGACAGATTATAACCTGGAATTATGAGCTAAAATAAACTTTCTCTCTTAAATTAAAAAAAAAGGAAAGATGAAAATGACCATAATATAATAAAGACTTTCCATATCAATAGCAAGTTCTGAAGACAGCGTTTTACCAGGAGTGAAAAAGTAAGTCATCAATAATGACCCAATGATAGCAACTTTAGAGGAATACACACAGACACACACACACACACACACACACACGCACGCATATGCACATGCACACATACACACAATTACACACAAACATGACCATTTTAAAAAAACTAACATCACTTCCTTGAAAAGATCACCTCAGTAATTTTATAGTATAGCTTTACTAATGATGAAATCCACCTTACATAGGATGTTTCAGGGAATCCAGGTAGCAAATGTTGAGGAGCCAGTTATTTGCAAAATACTGCCTGAGTCTAAGAAGATAGGGCTATAGACAGTCTCATGTAAGGTCTTAAATGCGTTTTCTACTTGCTTTTTAAATTCGTATTTGTATTGTTCTTTGACAGCTCCACAGATGTCTAGAATGGATTTCAGTCCCCTTCACTCACTATCATCCTGTCTTATCACGCCTTCTACTCGCACGAGTCTCTTCTGCCTACTGACAAGTGCTCTTACCTTTACTGCCTCCCACTTTCTTCCACTCTGTGTCCATCATGTTTAAAGACAGTTGCCTGCATGAGCATGGGTGCTTTCCTTGTCTTCAGAGTTAGCAGTCAACGACAAGCCAAGCAAGCATTCTCCCACTAGTCTTCTGAGTGTGATTTTGTAAATATATTGCTTCAGTATTAAAGGGGATTCATCTCAAGACTCACAAATGGCTCACAATTAGAAATGATGCACTGTAGTTTATAACATGAAAAATGAAATTTTATCAAAGAAAAAATATATTTGTACAATGAAATGGGAAACATTTCAATTACTCATAAATAAACCAGGGCTGCCCACTATGGCTCAACACTCAGTATTCATCAAGCTACTGAAGTTCTTGCATAGGCAAGCATCAAAAATATTAAGTGCTTAACAGCTGACATAGGAGTAAAACACCATTTCTATAGATAAAATTATATATAATCATCTCCAAACAATCAGAATAATAAAGCTTCAAAATAAAGCTCAGTAAGGAGGCCAGGGACAAAGTCAATATAGAAAAACCAAAACCAGTATGCATGTTTAATATATTAAATCCATAAAGTAAAAAAACCAAACAAAACACAAAATACTAATGATTATTATAGCAACCAAAGTCAGAATGGCTTCTGGGTACAGCTAGTGGTAGTGTGCTTATCCAGCATGTGCAAGACTGTAGACTCCATCTGAATGCAAAATGATTCCATTGAGAGGAAACTATAAAATAAGAAAGGCTTATGCTTGAGATAGCTGTCTTACTAAACCTGCTGAACAGTGGAAACCGTGTGCTTCAAAACAGTGGAAGTGTAGTGACTCATAGTCTGCAATGAAGGTACGCTCAGGGCCACACTGCCTCACAGTCCTCAGAGGTGCCCTTCCTTACTTCTTGCAGTTTATTTGTATAGCACCAATTATTTCTTAGCTTGTGGGTTCACCCTCCTCTATGCTTCCGTCTTGACATGTTTGTCTTGCACCATTGCCCTCTCATGGTTTTCTTATAAAGACACTTGTCATACAAGAACAGGAGCTGCCTTCCCTAGTATGACTTCATCTTAACTAGTTACACCTGAAATGACCCTCCTTTCAAATAGGATTTCACCATATTCTGTAAGAACCCAATTCTACCCAGAACTGGCCCAAACATGTAATAAATTAAAGTATTAGAAGGCCTAGGCCACTGCTCAAAACTCAATCACCTTAGGAACAAAGTTGTTGTCAGATAGAATTATAAGCAATTGTAAAGTGACATACTGAAGTTATCAAGAAAAAAAGAATGTCCCAGAGCCTTGGGGGGGTGGGGAAAGAGAAAGAAAAAAAAGGAAAAAAAATAATTGTTTTAATGTTTGTTATTCTGTGTATATGATGAGAAAGTGTGCCATGAAGATGTGGAAGTTAGGGGACATCTTTGTGAGTAGAAATGCTTCTACCTTTACATGGATTCAAGGGATTGACCTCAGATGGCCAAGCATGTGCAGCAAGCACTTACCCACTAAACCATCTTGCTGGTCCTACAAGACTTTGATTAAACTGGTGCTGGGTTATTCTGGGAATACTTGAAGAAGGAAGGGTTTGCTGAGTGGATGAATGATCTGAGAAAGAAATGATTGGTTAAGGAGAGTGATCCTCATTTAAGAGCTTAATTTTATCTAAAGTTTAAGAAGAATAGCACAGGACTAATTAAGAACATAGAAGGAAACAACAGTCGAATCTCAGCTGGAAAGGGGACTGGTTGATGTGTTACTGGTTGACAGTAATTAAAGTCTCTTTTCTTCCTCTAGCCTCAAAAAGTAACGTGATAACATTTCCTCTGTTGGTATAGAAAAATAGTAGTAAGATACTCCTCAGTGAAATCCCTTTATAAATGAAGATCAGGCAGAAACTATGACAAATTCAAAAAGGTATGTTGCTTGCTAAAGGAATTAACATTTTTGAAAGGACAAAACATTCATCTGTTGAAACTGACTAAGCCTCCAATTCCTAGCTGAGAATGCATTTTGGTGTGCTTGAAGCGGTGCTGACTCAAACCAATTGTCACAGCTACCAATATGGTCAGTATCTACCCTAGATTTGTCACCACTTACTAAGCTATTAATTTTAATAGCTGAATTAAAATAAGCAGTATTTAGGTGTGGTCATCAACTATGTCCTTCCAGCAATTATTATGTTTCTTGTACCAATATAGGCTATGTCTACAGACTGAAGAGTTTCACTTAACATAAAAGGCTAACAGAAAATTCATCCTCAATTGCCAAACTCTGTTTTTACAACATTTTTTGTTATGGAAAACAATGGGTCACTTTCCTTTGGAGGTTGCATGAAGAACATTCACTGATCAAATGAAATGTATGCCAACAACTGCAAAATGAAGTCAGGCGTCTTTTGGATTTGTGTCAGGTGCAGGGAGGGATGTATTGGATGCTTTGATCCCCACTGGGATAGGGATCTCTTTGTTAGTGAGATGCACAGAATCTCTAGAATTGATGAAATTTCTGGGAGCAGTGGGAAATATGAGCAGTTACAAGTTATCTGTAGTTGAATATGCATGGGGAGTGAGGGCTGAGTAGGCAGCCTTAATACATAGTCTGAATGTTCTTATGTGGTCGTTTATAATCAACACCTATTTTCTAACACTGTTGCGCCTTTCTTCAGTCTATTATTGAATTATTCGTATCATTATAGACTTATGAAGATTTTGCCCCTTTGGGTGAGAATTGTGTACTATTATTAGATTTCACATTTTTAGTCCCTCTTTGTGAATTGTCAGAAAGTGAGAAGCTTAGTCTTCATTCCCTGCAGTGCATTCACGTTCATTTAAGCCCATATCCATGCAGAGTAGCTGCAGAATTAGCAAATCACAGCGTGTTTGGTAACTGCTAGTCTTGCCTTCTGGAAGTACAACAACATATCTGATATTAACTTCTTAAAAGGAAGCAAGGTTTATTTTACTTTATCTTAGTTCCCAATGGTTTATTCCAATGGCTGGCTGCTTCCACTGTCTTAGACCCAAGACAAAGCAAAAGGTCATGGCAAAGAAGCATGGTGCATGGAAACCAGGAAGCAGAGGAAGACACAGGAGGGTGCCAGAGATGTATATACTCATCAGGGGTACATTCATCAGTGATTTTCCTCCAGTTATAGTCCAAACAACTGTGCATCAATTCCCCAAAATACAATCAACTCATGAATATAACAGTAGACTCATCTACTGAGTAATCATGATCCAATCATCTCTCAGAGATATAGCTTACTAGCTAGGAACCAAGCCTCTTAGGATATTGCATCACAAACTATAGAAATATCCTTTTAAATTCTGTAGGAATAGTATTTACTATCTATGAAGTCCATAAGAAGCAATGTCCATATTCAATGAAAATAAAGACCAATAAAACTAATAATAAAACTTCCAACAGAAGACTAGGCAGAAAGATGGTGCTATATACAATTGATGCCTTTAGGGCTCTCAGGATATTAGCAAATAAAGGTGCCTACCACAAAGGCTGAAGACCTGAGTCTAGTTGTGTATATCATACAAGATTTAATTCTGAACTTCTACCATTTTGCTTTGGAGTATATTGTCTGGTAGCATTACTGTGATTAAATTTCCAGTCTTAAGCCGGACATATTTTATACCAGCTGACTATCCACCATTCTATTATAACATTTGAAACAATTAATTTATAAAGAGGAAAGTCTGTTCGGTTCAGATGGAAGGATTAAGTCCAAGATCAGTAATCCTAATTGCTTTGGTAACAAATTGTGGGAGAATAACCTGTGCAAAAGCCCAATTGGGGTAAGGCTTACAGATTCCCCTTAGCTCCTACTCCCTAAAAGTCCAGAAATGTTCCTATATCTCACGCTTGAGAAACTAATCCAAATTCTCAATTATATATGTATATATGTATGTATGTATGTATGTGTATGTAAACACATATAAAATATTTATTATATAAATGTATAAATCCTTATATATTTACTATATAAGGGCTGGCACAGTGGCTTTGTTTATAAAGGCATTTGGCCCCACATCTAAGGACCTGAGTTTGATTACGGGGACCTACATAGTGGGAGGAGTGAACCAAAGCCTACAAGTTTTACTTTGCTCCACCTCCATCAGGTACATATTCTACACAAACAAATGATAAATACATAATAAATTTATATTTCTGGGGCTGGGGAGATGGCTCAGTGGTTAAGAGAACTGACTGCTCTTCCAAAGGTCCTGAGTTCAATTCCCAGCAACCACATGGTGGCTCACAACCATCCGTAATGGGATCGAAGCCCTCTTCTGGTGTGTCTGAAGACAGCAACAGTGTACTCATGTACATAAAATAAATACATCTTTAAAAAAAAAATAAAAACAATAAATGTATATTTCTTTAGAATGGGCCATAAACGGAGGTTAATCTATGAGATGTAAAATACTTGCATATATCAATATAGAAAATAATTTGCAATCACAAATGTGCTTCACTTGACAGAATTTGTTCTGTGTTCATCAATATCTTTGGCAGACACATACATATAGTGTTTTTTTTTTCAATTCAAAATAATGTAATATATTAAAAATTCTGACATTATAACCATTTTAAATATATTAAATAAAATGAAAATCAGAAAAATATTAGCAAGTGTATAGAATAATAATCTTTCAGAGAAATATCAAAATGTTTAATTAAAGAGTTATATATAGGAGGACAGCTTTGTTAACCACTATACAAGACCAGTTGACAGTGGACAAAAATATTCATACAAGGTCTCACCTCTGGATGAAGAGCTACAGGTGGTCAATGACTGCCAAGAGAGGGAGTAATAGTCATCCCTGAGCTTATATCCATATAAAAAATGTTAAGTGGGCTTAGTAAGTTGTATTTATGTGTATACACACAAATAGATATATGTACATATATGTGTGTTAATATGTACAAATAATGACAATTAAGTATGAAATTATGAATTGGTGGTCTGAGAACAGCTAGAAACAGAAAGAGTAGGTGTGTGTAGACACAGTGCCCATGTATGAAATTCTTGACTTAAAAATGATACAACTTTTTAAAAAGCCATAGCTAGAGAATATAGTCCAGTGGTATGTATTCTTGCCTGCTTGCATTATGTGTTCAAAGTCTTGGGTTCAATCTATGATACTAAATAGCTATAGATACAGCTTATTAATATGTTAAGCATATGATTTTAACAGACTTATACTGTCCAGGTTCAGAACATATAAGGCACTGTGGTCAGTAGGAAATCTGCAAGACCAGGAAGCTCAGACCTTTCAAAAGACATCCCTTACCAGAGTTTAAGTGACCTCTCTGATTTGCTCTCCTGAAATAAAGTTAGAAGGTCTTCATTCTTGAGAATCTTTACACACACCCAAGGAAAAGAAATACTGTCCAGAGAATCTAAGATTCTGGACAGAGCTCTCTCACCACATTTCCCCAGCCCACTACTGTCAAATCCCACCCACGTGTACAACTCAGTTCTTTCATCAGCTTAGCATAAAAGAAGTGTCCCCATAGGTGTGTCTTCATTGCTGAGTCTTCCATGTCACTTAAGACAGCCACTAAATCAATATGTTATTCTTATATACAATAAATGCATACACACACACACACACACACACACACACACACATATATATATATATATATATATATATATATATATATATATATATATATAGCTTTAGGCCAAACCACTACATTTCAATGGTAATAAAATTCCCAATGCTTGTTCATTTGTCTTCTAAGTCTTTGATAGATTTCATTCCAGAATGTACTATCATTGAAACTATAGGCAATTTACAGTCTTTTGGCCTTTAATATGCATGTTGTCAAAGTGTAGAGCAATTCAGTTGATAGACCTCTTCCCATTACACTCTTTCATTTTTGTGGATTACGAACAACTGTCAAGTTTTCAGAGTTTCAAAATGCTTATCAACCAACTATAAAATAGTTACTTCTCTGAAACGTTCACCTTGTCCTATGCAGAGATTTATAGGAATAGTACTTAGGGCATTAAACAAGCTCTTAAATAAGACAGAATTATAACTTATATGCAAGAAAAAGTAGAAATGGGACTACAGACAGTATGATATGCCGGTATATTTGACAGCTGACATACATATCTACAATATATATCAAAAGCATTCAGTTTAGAAAGATGCAGCTTAACTTTTAAATATCCTTCTGTATTAATAAATATAGCCGTCATTAACTAGAATTATTCAGTAAACATGCAAAAGTAATTAAGGGGGGAAAGGACTAAAGAAAAAAGAACAAAGGAGGATTCATGGACCAGGGATTCCAGTTGAAGAAGGTAAGGTAATGCTAGCTTTAGTGGTTTGAATGAAAATGGCTCTGATATGCTCATAAGACATGACACTATTAGGAGGTGTGGCCTAGTTGGAATATGTGTGGCCTCATTGGAGGAAGTGTGTCACTATGGCAGGCTTTGAGGTTTTAAATGCTCAAGACAGGCTCTTTGTTTTCTCTCTTCTTGTAGTCTGCCAATCTGGATGTTGAATTCTCAACACCTCTACAGCACCTGGTCTACCTAGATGCTGCAGTACTTCCTACCATGACAATTATAGACTAAACTTCTAAATAGAAAGTCAACCACAAGTGTTTTCCTTTATCAAATACACCCAAGAGGAATAGAAGAAAGGAAATAATCAAATTCGGGGCTAAAATCAACCAAGTAAAAACAGAGAGAACTACACAACAAATCAACAATACCAGGAGCTGGTTCTTCGAAAAAAATCAAGAAGATAGCTAAACCCTTAGCCAGACTAACCAAAGGGCACAGAGACAGTACCCAAATTAACAAAGTCAGAAATGAAAAGGGAGAAATAGCAACAGAAACTGAAGAAATTCAAAAATCATCAGATCTTACTACAAAAAGAATATACTCAAAAAAACTGGGAAATCTGGATGAAATGGATAAAATCTAGACAGATACCAGGTACCAAAGTTAAGTCAAATAAACCGTCTAAACATTCCCATGACCCCTAAAGAAATAGAAGCAGTCACTAAAAGTCTCCCAAACAAATAAGCCCAGAACCAGATGGTTTTAGTGCAGAATTCTATCAGACCTTCAAAAAAGACCTAATAACAATACTTTTCAAAGTTTTCCACAAAGTTGAAACAGAAGGAACACTACCCAATTCTTTCTATGAAGTCACAGTTACACTGATACCTAAACCACACGAAGACCCAACAAAGAAAGATAACTTCAGATCAATTTCCCTTATGAGTTTTGATGCAAAAATACTCAATAAAATGTTTTGTAAACCAAATTCAAGAAAACAACAAAACGATTATTCACCATGATCAAGTGGACTTCATCCCAAAGATAAAGGGATGGTTCAATATACTGAAATCCATCAATGTAATCCACTATATAAACAAACTAAAATAAAAAAAAAAAAAAACCACATGATCATCTCATTAGATGCTGAAAAAACCTTTGACAAAATACAACACCCATTCATGTTAAATGTCTTGGAAAGATCAATAATTCAAGGCCCATATTTAAACATAATAAAAGCAATATGCAGCAAACCAGTAGCCAGCATTAAACTAAATGGAGGAAAACTTGAAGCCATCCTTCTAAAATCAGGGGCTAGACAAGGCTGCTCACTCTTTCTCTATTTATTCAAAGGTCTAGCCCAAACAATTAGTCAACAAAAGGAGGTCAAGCAGATACAAATTTGAAAGGAAGAAGTCAAAATATCACTATTTATGGATGATATGATAGTATACTTAAATTACCTCAAAAATTTCACTAGAGAACTTCTACAGCTGATAAACAACTTCAGCAAAGTGACTGGATATAAAATTAATTCAAATCAATAGCCTTCCTGTACTCAAAGGATAAATGGGCTGAGAAAGAAATTATGGAAATGATACCGTTCATAATTGCCACAAATAATATAAAATATTTTGGTGTGACTCTAACCAAACAAGTGAAAGATCTGTATGACAAAAATTTTAAGTCTCTGAAGAAAGAAATTAAAGAAGACTTTAGAAGATGGAAAGATCGCCCATGCTCATGGATAGGCAGAATTAACATAGTAAAACTAGCCGTCTTGCCTAAAGCAATATACAGATTCAATGTAACCCCATCAAAATTCCAACTCAGTTCTTTACAGAGATAGAAAGAGAAATTCTCAAATTCATCTGGAATAACAAAAAACCCAGGATAGCGAAAACTGTTCTCAACAAGAGAACCTCCTAGGGAATCACCATCCCTGACCTCAAGCTGTACTACAGAGCAATAGTAATAAAAACCACACGGTATTGGTATAGAGACAGACAGGTAGATCAATAGAACAGAATTGAAGATCCAGAATTAAGCCCACACACCTATGGTCAACTGATCTTCATCCAGTGGAAAAAAGACAGCATATTCAATAAATGGTGCTGGTTCACATGGCAGTCAGCATGTAGAAGAATGCAAATTGATCCATTCTTATCTCCTAGTACAAAGCTCAAGTCCAAGAGAATCAAGGACATCAAAACCAGATACTCTGAATCTACCAGAAGAGACAGTCGAAAAGAACCTTGTACACATGGGCAAAGGGAAATATTTCTTGAACAGAACACTAATGACTCAAGCTCTAAGATAAGCTATAGATAAATGGTATCTCATTAAAATGGAAAAGCTTCTGTAAGACAAAGGACACTGTCAACAAGATAAAACAGCAACCTACAGAATGGGAAAAGATCATTAACAACCCTACATCCAATAGAGGGCTAAGATCCAATGTACACAAACAACACAAGAAGTTAGACTCCAGAGAACCAAATAACCTTTTTATAAGATGGGGTACAAACCTAGACAGAGAATTCTCAACTGAGGATTTCTGAATGGCAGAGAAACACCTAAAGAAATGTTCAGCATCCTTAGTCATCAGGGAAATGAAAATCAAAACGACCCTGAGATTCCACCTCACATCAGTCAGAATGGCTAAGATCAAAAATTCAGATAACAGTAGATGCTGGCGAGGAGGTGGAAAAAGATGAACACTCCTCCACTGTTGGTGGGATTGTAAGCTAGTATAACAACTCTGGAAATCAGTCTGGCAGTTCCTCAGAAAATTGGAAATAGTTCTATCCGAGGACCCAGCTATACCACTCCTGGGCAAATACCCAAAAGATTCTCCAACATGGAACAAGGACACATGTTCTTCTATGTTCATAGCAGCCTTATTTATAATAGCCACCAGAAGGTGGAAAAAACTCAGGTGTCCCTCAACAGATGAATGGAAACAGAAATTGTGGTACATTTACACAATGAAGTACTACTCAGCTATTAAAAACAATGACTTCATGAAATTCGAAGGCAAATGGATGGAACTAGAAAATATCATCCTGAGTGAGGTAACCCAGTCACTAAAGAACACACTGATAAGTGGATATTAGGCAAAAGGCTTAGAATACCCATGATACAATTCACAGACTATATAAAGTTCAAGAAGGAAGACCAGTGTGTGGGTGCTTCAGTCCTAACTAGAAGGGGGAACAAAATAATCACAGGAGGTAGAGGGAGGAAGGCACCAGAAGGGGAGAGAGGAAGGGATAAGGAAAAGGGGGTCAGGATCAGGTGTGGAAGGAGATGAGGTAGAAGTATGTAGGGTCAGGAAATTGAATGAAAGTGTATAGCAGTTCGTGATGGGGAGTCGGGGATAGCTACTATTATGTCCCAGATGCCAGGGAAACAAGAGGTTCCCTGGACCCAACGGGGATGACATTACACAACAACTTGGAGATAGAATCTGAAGAGAGCATATACAGTTGTTAGGCACAGCCCCCTGTTGAGGGACAGGCTCACCCACCCTTCTCAAAAAATATTAACCTAGAATTCCTTGTGTCTGAAGGAAATGCAGGGACAAAGAGTGGAGCAGAGACTGAAGGAAAGGCCGTGCAGAGACTGATTCATTCCATCTGCAGACACCAAACCCAGACACTATTGGTGATGCCAAGAATCACTTGCAGACAGGAGCCTGGTATAGCTATCCCCTGAGAGGCTCTGCCAGAGCCTATCCAATACAGATGAGGATGCTCACAGCCAGCCATCAGCCTGAGTACAGAGACCCCAAATGGAGGAGTTAGGGGAAGGACTGAAATAACTGAAGGGGGTTGCAACCACATAGGAAGAACAACAAAATCAAGCAACCACCCCTCACCCCAGAGTTCCCAGGGACTAAACAAACAACCAAAGAGAACTCATGGAAGGACCCATGGCTCCAGTTGCATATACAGCAGAGGATTGCCATCAATGGGAGGGGAGGTCCTTGGTCCTGTGGAGGCTCGATGCCCCAGTGCAGAGGAATACTAGGGTGGTGATGTGGGAGTGGGTGGGTGGGTGAGTAGGGGTGCACCCTCATAGAAGCTGGGGGAGAAGGGGAGAAGACGCCCTTGGGGAGGGGAACTGAGAAGGAGAATACCATTTGAAATGTCAATAAATAAAATAACCAATAAAAAAATAAGTGTTGCCATGTTCATGGTGTCTCTTCACAGGAATAGAAAGCAACTAACACACTACCTATATTGATACAAAGTGCATATTTGAATACATATATCAGGCAAAAAATATTAAGATTGCAAAATAAATAGATCACCAGAATATTACTCCAGAGGTGCCTCACCAATATCAGGAATCTCAATCAAAAGTCACACCACAGTTCTTCACCTCAGGATCTCTAGGATGCAGTATTTACATGAGGAGTCCCAGGAGTAAAAAGGCCTGTGCTCACTCTCTGTTCCCACATGGCTAATCGCTTGAATAGATTTAGTGTGACTGCAGCAGAGTCTCAAAAGTTTGTGGTTTGCTGATGTCATTTTATTGTTCTGAAAATATACGTTTAACACTGTGGAAAGCAATGAAAACATGTAGACACTTCTCAGAAAACATTAGGAGCAAAGTTCTTTTGTTATTTTTCTAATTCCAATATTGTATTTATTTAAATTGAAGTTTAAGGAATTATTTCAGAAAGAGCCAGCATGCTTGAAAAAATCAGGCTGAAGCCAGAACAGTTGTTGAAAACGTTTAACAAATCTATTTGAATTTTCATTGTTTAAAACTTCTTTTTCTCTGGGTGGGGGGAGTATTTGGAATTCTTTGTGATCTTTCCAGTAGAATACTCTTCAACCAATCTGTTTTTGATTATTTATACAGAAAAAGGTTGGAGATGATATAATTCCGTGGTTTTTTTCATTGCTTAGCAATATTAGTTTCTAAAATGGAGCTGGGTAGTGTTTTAAGGAGAAATGCTATCAAATGTAGGTGAAATTGTTTATTTGTGATGATTTTATTGAGTAATAAAAATGTATGACATAAAATAAAAGTGAAATTTCTTCAATATCTATAAGTAGCTACCTAAGCAATAAAAAGAAATGTGAGTTCCTTTAAATTGAGGGGTTTGATGATCTGTGTAAGAAAACAACAAAAAAAAAAATGAAGAAGCTAGAAATGATTGCCTTCTTTGGACAATTTTATGATGATATAAAAGTAACAAGAGTAGTTAATAATAATAATAATAATAATAACAACAACAACAACAACAACAACAAAGTCAAGTGAAACCACTATAAATTATCTCTTGTTCCTGAAGATACTGGAGAATGCAGATTGTCTCCATCCTCTGACAGAAATCAGCACACACACAAAAAATGTCTTTTCCTGGAAGCAAAGATAGATGACACCCTGTCCTGCCCTTGAATGTAGATAGAACCAGATGCCTAGTTAGTTTGCCCCAGTGAAATATTAACAGGTGTGATATATTCTAAGTTCCACTCGGAATAACTAAGAAATGTGAGTGTTTCCCCCATGGTTTAGAGCCTGGATGCGCAGACTGCAGTCGTAGATTTAAAGGATGACTTTAGGACAGACAGGCCTGAACGCTGGGAGACTGCTTGGCTTAGAGCTTCTACTAACATTGCGTGATAAAACAAACCACAGCAGGATGTTTATGATTAAAGGAAAAAATTTAGCATACCTGGAATTATGTTCGAACAACAACAAAAAAAGGTTGATCATCAATGTTCTATAACAGTGTAGAGCTACAGTTGAAAACACTGTGTAAATAACAATATTACTATGAACAACGTCATGTAAATAGTTACAGAGAATTAAAAGTTTTGGTTGTATTTATGCTTTGAAAATGAAGTTGGAAAGAAAAGCAATAATTCATTTACACTGGAATTTTTTGAGTGGTGATCTGTTTCAGGTTCACAGAAACTTGTTCTAATAGTTGCATTAATTAATATAGAGATTTTTCAGAAAATATAAAAAATAAAAAATTATGAACAATATATAAAGTAAAATGTAAACTATTCTACAAGATGTAAGAAACCAAATCTAGACCTTGCACCTCTCTTCCTGGTCTTAACAGGCCCTTGTTTAGTTGGCTTAGCTATTTTAAAGATGATACTGCTCCAGCCACAGCACTGCTTTAGAATTTAGCTGGGTCACAGGGACTTTCTCAGCACTTCGTTCTAATTTGCAGTTCTGCTATAATAAAAGCCATAAATATATTGCCACTGTCTAGATGTTTTATCTGAAACAAGTGTCCTTTGTAGTCTCAGAGGACTTTTCCATTTTATTTCCAGTAAATCAAAGTGTGTGAAGAGCTTCAGTTCTTATTAAGACATACCCTTCACAGTCCAGCGATTGCCAACTGTGGCAAGCCATTGACAGTTCATTTGCATATAACTGATGACTTCTATCAGGTAGTTGGCTCCAAAACACAATGGACATTTAGAGCACATCCAATATTTCTTCTTCTTTGATGAGCACCAAGTGCCAATTTTTATATACAATCTGACTATTGAAAAGTGAAGGCTTCTCTCCCTGACCTTACGCTGCCTTCCACAGTTTGAAGTGACATATTGTCAGTGGACTTAATGCAGGTCCACACTTCTGAAAGACATTCAGTAGCCCTACTGTAGTTTGTTGAAAACCAATGACAGTAAAAAGTAAGAGACAGAGATAATAGGGATCACTTTTTAAAGTATTTTTATATTCTGTCCCCAATGTTATATTCATAACTAAATTTCATTTTATTTTTATAAAGTATCTTTAACACGATTTTATAGTAATTGCCTCCTATAGATACGCTTGCAATTCACTAACTAAAAGGATTATATAACACTTATTGGGAGATCTTATTTTTCAGGTCCATAAGAAACTTTCATTATAACTACATATTGTCTTTCTCCCAATATTTAGGAGTAGCAGTGGTGCAAATACAGCCAATTTGTTATCTATTAATCCCATAAGCAGAAGCAAGCTTCTGAGACCTGACATGTTTACGTTTTCTTTTATGTTTGATTGTGCATTTCTGTTTTCAGTACACGAATAGCAAAACGTTTCTCATTAAAGCGAATTTCATTGCAATTGTTACCAAGAAGAATATGTTTAATTTCATTTCACACATAGCTATATTTTAGTCAGTCATCAGTGTTTTCTTCCCTGTTGGATGTAAGAGCTAAACTTTTCTGGTTAGGCTGCCTCCTGGCTTCTAGGTTGCTTTGGCTCTAGTTTTAGTGAGGCATAGACTTGCGTTGTTTGTCCCCGTGACTTCCATGTGTATTCTCATAGTTATGAATAACCTAATGAAACTGCCCTGACAGAGCAAAGGGGATGCTGTAGAAGCAATGGATCAACGTTCAGCGCGTTGAGAACGCAGACTGCTTGCCATGGGTTACCAACCAGGTCTGTGTCTGTGCGCATGTAGACTCGGCTCCTCCACCGCTGCAACTACTCCCATTCTCTAACCCCTTCCTGAAATCGAGTGTGACTCTAAGAATAGACATGGATAAACCTACACTCAAGATTCTTAAGGAAGGAACTGGTGGTGTAGCCACTGCGCTTCCAATTCTTGCAGCACAAAGACTAAATAAACTCATGGATAGAGCATGTTGGAGGTCTGCTCTTTCGTTTAGAATGAGCAATGCAGTCAAGGAAAGAATACCAAACAAGGAAAAGCGGTCCATGATCTAGACACATTTTCAGAAACAATTTAAAGACTTGAGTGATGAGACACATTCTGACAAACTATTTGAGATGCTTTGTTTCAGCAAGATATCACACTGATAGAATTTTTAAAGAATAAAAATGATGAATTAAAAATTTAAGATATCAGAACAGGGATTTTTGAAACTAATAATTCTAAAGTTTGTAACCTTGATTAGCAGTGGAGCAAAATAGACTTCAGTCCAATGAGAAGCAATAAGTGACACTGCACAGCTTCATGTCATCATGATTAGCAGATGTTTAATAAGGAAGATAAAGACTGCTCATCCAAACTTACTTATAAATGATGAACTAACTTGTCAACATCCCCTTTTGCGTATGCGAAGATTTCACCTTTTATCCTGATGATAGCAAATCATTCTTTGTTCATTACTAATATGCATTGCTGAGGGGATAAGTTCAACTATTTAATGGAGCACCGTGTTGAAAAATTTATTCCAGTTCTCATGATTTATAAAATTGTCTCATTTTTCTTTCTCTTATGGATCTAGCCACCAACTTGCCAACAGTCCGGATGTTAGCTCTTTTGAGTATTGGATGTCCACTCACTACAATACAAAATATAGGATTATATTAATAATTTCCAATAAATTCATACAATGAAAATATATTATTGTTTTTAAAATTCCTAATATATGAAATTGATTTTGATTGTGCCAAAAAAAAATAAAAATGAATTGGGCGCATTTCTCTCATTTCTATTGCATCACCTTTTAGATCTTGTCAACTGACTTTCCAAAGTCATTGTTGGACTGAGGAGTTGAGAGAAAGTGCTGAAGAGAATGGTTAAGAGTATTGCTGCTCTTCCAGAGAATCTCAGTTCACTTCCCAGCACTGAAGGCAGATGACTCCCCTGAGTGACAACTTTAGCTCCCAGGAAACAACTACCCTCCTCTGGCCTCTCTAGGGGGTCTCATACATGAGGCACATACACATATAGACATAAACATAAATAAAATTAAATCTTTTAATAAGAGTTGAAAGAAATCATATTAGAAAATAAATATCATTAACAGAATATTTGAAATAAGTGAGATATAATTTTCTCAATCACAAGAACAAACATATTAAAACTGATAGTAGAATATTAATGTAGATACTTAATATAAGTCACTACTGTATAGTGTGGCTGTACTTGGCTCATGTTTATCTTTCCAGTCATTCTGAAAGACATGAGTCATATATTTACCAAAGCCATCATTATACATAGCAACAATTTACAGATAGGCTAATGGAGCCTAATTCCTCAGGTACTATAGTTATTATTAAACAAAAACACAAACAACTGACAGAAAACTATTAGTTTGAGGACATTTTATGTTGCATATAGTCTATGAACAACTTGCCATATTGCTGTGTTCATGTAGACTTGCACTGACATTAGCCAACGGCCGAGCCTTACACAAGCAAAACTAAAGCAGTGACAGCAAAGTATTTGAACAGGTATAGTGTAAAAGTAGACAAGTAGACCACAGGTGTGTGGAAGGATAGTCTGTGTCACTGACCATCAGAGATGAGCAGCAGGAATATAGGATCATCCCCCATGTATCAATAGCTAGTACCGAAATTCTAGAAAGACTGAAAATGGTAAAGGTTGGTGGGAGTGTGGAAAAGGGAAATTTTGTAGCCATTGTGCAAAACAGAACCATGGATATTAAAAACAAAACGATCTACCTTAGGATGTAGCAATCTCTCTTTTATGCACACAACCAATGTTGTGCACATTACCAGCAAATGGAATTTACTACATTATTAGAACGATATCTGCAGCTTCATATTCACTTACTGCTGCACTAGTAATAATAGTAAGACAGAAGCACAGGTGTCTAACCAGCATACAGTGCAAAGTCTATACATTGAAATATTAAATCTCTGACAAGGAGACCCTGATATTTGTCCCATAACAAATAAGCCAGAAATTGGAGGACATTGTGCTAGATAAAATAATTTTACTTATGTGTAGTTTTTTAAACTTCAAATATAGAGAGATAGAAAGTAAGTCTGGACACAAGGAGTGTGAGCATGGGGAGTAGGAGGGTACAGCTCACTCGTTAAGAACAACAGAGATGAACGATGAAGACATGCAGGGAGATAATGGACAGCATGAGAGCAGTAATTAATAAAATTGCACCACACACGGGATTCCTGCCAAATGAGGAGATTTTAGCTGCTTTTGTAAAAAACAAAAAACAAGTGAAGAATGGGTCAGTCTACGAGATGGTGGGCATATTAATTTGCTTGGCCATTGCGACCATTTTACTGTCCACATATATCCTGCAAAATTATGTTGTGTACCTTAAACATGCATAATAAAATCTATTCTAAAATTACACAGTTATAATACCTTGGGGTAGTTTATGAAATAACAAGGCTTCGTGGCCACGCCCCTGTGGTCGTATGAAAACATTCATTAGGGTCCTGACCTGATGCACTTACCTGAGAGGTGCATGTATTGCAGATGCAATCTTAATTATAAAATAGTTCCTATTGTGAAATTTTAACAGTATGCAATGTCAAATATGCATCTCATCATGTGAACAAGGGGCTCACTTGATATTTCTATAAATTAAACAATGTCTATAGAATCTATTAATTAAAGAGAAAATATGACTCACACTTAGCAAGCCTTCAAAATACAGTTTAAGCCTTATTGTCTATACTACAATATTGTGATATAGACTTTTAAAAGAAATTTCACTGGCAGTTGGTTAACAGGCTGCTCATAAACATTTAAATTAAATAAAGCACCATTTCCCTGTAGTAAATACACAATTATAAATCACATGCAAAGTTTTAATCTTCAAAGTAAATATTCTTGACCATCATCTATGTCATATGGCAGAAGAAACTCACAAAATAATCTTTTTGATAAAAAACAGTCAAATTCTGAATAAAATGTTAAGTGCATTTTAATTTTGTTACTAAGCTGGCAGGTAGGGAAGACAGTGAAACCAAAACCAATGTGAAATTGATAGCATCAGTAGGTGGTTGACAGGTAAGGCCAGCGTTTCAGCTCAGGATTTTCTGGGAAACACTGGGTATCTGAATTATGGTTAAAGAGGGGAACAGGAACAGGAGGCTGGACACAGGTTCCACCTGTGAGACCACCCCAGAGGGGACATCTCAGAAGATCATATCATCTGAAAAAAAAGGGGGGGAGGGAGGATGGGATGAGGAAGGAAAGGAAAAGAAATCTTCAAACCCAGGAGGGACCAGGGAGCCTCCTTTTTCCCCTGTATGAACAGACAGACCCAACCGCCAAAGCTAAACCCTGGGCGCATGTCCCAGTCTGTGTCTCTTTTTGTGGTCCTCAAATGCCTCAAATTTAAAGTCTGTTTGGCTCTAAGAAGAAATAAGGAAAACAATTTCAACCAATGTCACTGAAATATTGTGTTATTGAGCATAATTCATGAAGTTCCAGAAGCATCACTGTTTTACAAGAAGAAAGCAGGTTATATGGCAGTTTCTACAATACAGCATTAGCTTTTAAAAAGTCATACTTGGCAAGGAGTGAAACAGTAACATAAAAATAAAATGTATGTCAAGAACTTAGCTTTATATTTTTCTTTGTATGTATATTTTCACTAAAATTATGTGAAAAGACGAATACTAGATAATTTTAAGTTTCTAGACTAGACCATACAACAGGCATTTCAAATAATTAAGAAATAATCAGAAATCAGATAATTTGTTAATACTTTAATAAAGGATTGCAAGTTGTGAAATATTTCAAAAGAATAGATAGTATGGCAGTATGTATTATCTTAAGCAGTATTTTTAGAAATGTGATATTTTATTTTCTTTCTCGATAACTAAAAGTTTCTCTGCCTCATTTTTTTAAACAATCTACAGATTAGACATTAACAATGCTATCTTCATCATGCAAAATCCCTGACCTGTCCAAGGATACATATTATTCTACAGCATTGACTATTTGATTTTACAACTCTATAAATCTTTATCAAGTGACGTAGAAAGAAGAAAAACACAGCTTGTGTTTTAAAACACATGTGTAGGTTATGGACTATCTTTTGGGTTTGAGTTTTCAAAATTCAGAGATATTATCTGGGGTCATTGTAGATCTTGGTTTGTTTTCTAGAACAAAGACAAGCAGAAAGTAAAAAATTACAATCATATTTTCACATGACTTAGCTAAAACAAATGAAATAGTCCCTAATGTAGCAATGTGCTCTGTCCCATTAGAAGATAATACATACAAAAGACATAGACAATACATAACAAAATCATACCTAGGACATAAAGATGTATTTAAATAGTTACGTTAGACTTTGAAAAGTAGCAAATATCAAGATTTTAACTAAGTTGTATGTATTATTGGATTTAAGAAAAGCAGGCACTCTAAGCAGTGATGGAGCAGATTGTCAAGAGCTATAAACTGCAAAATGCCAGGAAACCTCTTTGGGCAGAAAAATACACTCAATAAGAGAATAATGTTCTAAGTGGTTCTCTTTAGTTCTACACGATGGTACTTGGTAGTTGGTTCTTATGCACTCTAATGGTTTCTCTGTATTTTAGATAGATTCTCTATTTCCTTACTCATCTTTTCCTCCCATGCATAGGGAGATCTTGAACACAGCTTTATGGGAGGAAGGCTTAGGTAGGAAAATAAAAAGAGGCAAAAGACCATTCTCCTGCATGATGCCAGAAGAGACAAACACAACAGTGATCCAAACGGAGTGACACTGGTATAAAGGCAGGAAAAGGGCTTCTTCCTTCAGTGGGTTGGCTTTAGTCCGCGTGATTCACTGGTACATGACCTTGGTGGGTGAAAGTGGCAATGGAGACACCAACAAACCTTCACCAGGCTTCCTAAGCTTCAGCATGACAACATGAGACTGGTTGTGTGGGAGAGTACTGAGTACCAAGAACTTAGAGTTCTGAGTTGCAGTCTAGAGTAATGCATGAAATTAGATGTCTAAGAGAATCTGTAACAATCACTGCAGTTATGCGGATGACTTCTGATAAACCACATACAGGCTCCTGCATACTTATATTCACTTGTGGATATGTGTGCTCACGTGGTTGTATGGTATTGTGAAATATTAAAACTTTGTCTCTTACTTATCATTACCTCTAGTTCCTGATGAGGCTACTTAGGTGAAACAGTGGCTTCCTAAGGATGACTAAATAGAAATCACCTCATCTCTGATGTTTACCAAATTTAACAAAGACAAATCAATAGCAGTTAATAAGTATTTTCACCTTGAGGTTTTAAATGTATAAAACTGAAAAACATATAGGCACTTAATAAACCTTAATTCATCTTTTGAAAAATGGTGAATAATTCTGTGAATCCATAGTGCACTTCTTTCATGCAGAAAAATCTAAGAACAAAGACATGCGCATTTCAAGAGGGAAGTTATAAAAGACAAAGGAAAAAAAACTTCTAAAATAAGCTTTTCACTTGGAACGTATAGCTTTCTGCAGCATGAGTGGCATTTAGAGATCTAAGAAGTGAGAGTCCGGAGGACTTGGCACATGAGCCATATGGTGAGAAGAGCCTGTGATGACATAGAACTTTGTCCAACTGAATGGAAACAAGAACTGAAGAGCAGACTAGTGGAGAACAAAAGAGAACCACATTGGGCTCAGAGTAGCCCAGGCTTTCTCTCCCCTGGCTCCTTAGCTTGGGGAAAGAAAAAGGAAGACCACAATGATATGAAGTATGAGCATATCATTAGAATGGTAGAGGAGTAGGGAAGGTTGGTTGTCGATTTCTTAGAAAAGCCAGGCTGAGGGCTACATCCAGCTAGGATTCCGCAGTCTTGTAGAACAAACTGTTCCTCACATGGTAAGAGGAAATCTACTGTGGTTGTGAAATCTCAGGAGGAAGCCTGGGCATTCTGAAAGAACTAGCTGACCAGAACTGACTCAAGTTTGAAAAAATTCCAACCAGAGGCGGAAGCTCTCAACTCTAGGAACCTTGGCAGATATCATAAGGACATCACTGAAAGGCTGCATGGTCCAGATAACACAGGTGACAGAATAGAGTAGGTTAGCATCAGGAATGCCAGAACACAGAACCATTCAATAGATGAGAGGAAATTAGGGGGCAGGCCTCTTATGAAGGATGGTCAGCAAAGAGCACAGAATTGTGGGTTAGTAACAGGAGCAATACACAAACACAAAAGCTGACGAGATGGTGAGATAAAGAGGAAGACCAATTACTAACAAGAAAAGTTGCTATGCATTTACGACCTCTTCATACTTAAGACGTGAAAATTACATCCAGGGTGAAAACAAGTTCATAAAGGATATGGAGGGGAAGACACTGCAGAGGAATTTGAAGGAAATGTGGAGACAGTGGTAAAATGTGGATGGATAAAAAGTGCAGATACATTTAAAGAGGAAGAGAGAGGAGAGAGCAGGATATGAGGAATAGGAAAGGGGGATCTACTAACTGACATTTTAGGCAATAAGCAGATCCGGACCCAGATCTTAGCTTCTAAATATTTACAGGAAAAAAGCCAATGGTCCTTGGAGAAATGGACTATTTGAAGCTTAACACCAAATGAGCCTGTAGATAAGGGTAGTGCCAGAAAGTAAGGAAGTGGTCAAATTCTAGAAATAAAGCATGGCAGAAAGATGCAGGAACTTAGCTTTAAAGAAGAATATCTAAGTAAATACAGTTAATGTGTAATGATATTAGTAAAAACTGAGTAAATAAAATGGGATCATTGTGCAATATTTCTTTAAAACTTGTGATGGTATCCATCTCTGGAAGGAACATTGTATTACTAATCCATCTGTTCCCCATATTGGAATGGACTGAGTTTTGTAGTTTATTTATATTTGTTTAAAAATGTATTTATTTGCTGTGATGTACATCTAACACAATGCACATATGAAGGTCAGAGGACAGCTCACAGAATAGTTCCTTATGTCTATCATGTGGGTCCCAAAAAGTCACTTTCCTCTGTCTACCTTATGGGTCCTAAGAACTGAACTCAGGGTTTCAGTTTTGACAAGTTCCTTTAGCTGTTAAGCCATCTTGGAGGGCTTGCTTTGTGATTCCAAAACATTAATTACAGAAAGAGCAAGCCCATCTTTAGAGGAGTGAGGCCTGGTAAATGCTTTGTCAGCTGAGCAACCCACGTTAATGACATCATCCATAAGTCACACTGATAGCAGGTTCTAACACTTTAACTGTGCTATATAGTCCCTGTGTCTATGTTTTCCAACTTCATATAGTTTACTGTCTTCTGTAACAGCATGGAAAAATCTATTTTCTGAAAAAAATATGTAATATCAAAAGAAGTAAAGCAAAGAAATTAAATAGATGTCTGAAGATACATTATAAAAATATGGCTTGAAGCTGACTGAAACAGGTGCAAATACCCTCAGCCAAACATTGGGCAGAGAGGTCAGGGAGTCTTACAGAAGAGCTGGGGGAAGCATTGAGGGCCCCAAAAGGGATGGGAACTCCACAGGAAGACCAACAGAGCCAACTAACTTGGACCACTTGGAACTCTTCAAGACTGAGCCACCAACCAAAGAGCTAGGTCCATGGGCTGGACCTGGGCCCCCTGCACATATGTATCAGACAGTGCAGCTCAGTCACCAAGGCTGCCTTGTTTGACTACAGTGGGAGAGGATGTGCCTAATCATGTGGAGACTTGCCATTCCAGTGTGGAGTGGGACCACCTTCTCAGAGGAGGGAGGGGACATGGGAGAGGGACTCTCTGAGGGGGGACTAGGAGGGTGGTAGCATTTGTGATAAGTAGATTGTAAAAGAAATGGATTCCCTATAAAGTCCTCCTGTCTTTCTGCATGTTTAGATGCTTTTTAACAATGATTTTAGGAAATAAATAAGAAGCTCATAAACACTTAGATACTTGTATATTTTGTCAATCAAAAAATAGAATTTGAATAAGAGTACAAACAACAGTGATAATAATTCTTGCAGTGTAAAATGTTTACTCTGTGAAGGCACTGTGGTAAGCGCTGACCTCAGTTATCTCTATATTCCTTTCTACCCCTGTGAGTCATCACAGGAAATGCAGGCCCCTGTCTGTGACATGCTTCATTGGGCTGTTGGCAAGGTTTCGGCCACTTGTGGATTTCAGAAGCCTGCCAGTAATTCATGGAAACCACAGCTCTATTGAAGCTACACTGCATCTCATTCTTTGCCTTTTGCTGTGCTTGTATTGTGTCTTTGAGTCTTCAGTAATTCACTCCATTGTCTCACTCCACTAATCTCGGACCAATGTCTTAAAGTGAAGTGACTGTTCAAAAAACAGTTTAACGATGATGCTTTTCTTTCCTCCCTTTGACTTTTCCTGTGTGCCCCCTCACTCCTCAAATCCATGGCCATTTTAAAGACTACTAACTATTGTTGTACACACATACATGCATAAATATGTAAACACAGCCCACTGAATCTGATTAATGCCACTTGTATGTACATGACTGTAGGACTGACTACTTTAGCATTGGATAACCAATTAAGAGGCTCATTCTTGACTTATTTATTGTCTCTTCAGTGAGTTACCTGTAGTTCTTTGTCTAGGGTGAGGCTCTGTGAAATTTTCCCCTCTCATGCTAACATGTCTATTCACATTGTCACTGGTCAAGTTTTATTAAGTAACCATATTCTTAGGAAGGAGGTACCTTTACAATTTACATGAAAATAACAATTCATAAAATATCATATATATTAATTTTATAAGATAATATTTGCTTTTTTATGCCTACATTTTAAAAGTCTGAACTAGGCTGGGCAAGATGATTTACAACTGGAATCCCAGCACTTCAAGACTAAGGCAGACAGATCACCATGAATCTGAGGTTGAACTAGAGTACATAATAAGTTCTTGGATAGAGTGAAACCCTGTATTCACCCCTCCTCCCTTGGGCAGCATGCCCACCTCAGTTCTACAAACTATAATACTAATGGTGATTAACTTAGAAGGTAGGAACACACAGAATGTGGAGTTAGCATTCTGCTTTCCTACAATTTGAAACTGTTACAAATAAACTGACTGTCTCTCTGTTGTGTTCATTCTCTGTCTCTGTCTCTCTTCTCTGTCTGTCTGTCTGTCTCTCTCTCTCTCTCCCTAATCAGACTCATCCTTTCCCTCTCCCTAGTCCCCCAATAAACCTCTTGAATTAACAAACAAATGAACTGACTCTTTAAAATGAAAGTGCTAATCTTTTTTTTTTTTTATTTAAAATAGAAATAAAAAATGGCATAGACTAGGTAGATTCCATTCTTCAGGAATTCCTAGGACTCCCCTAAGCTAACCAGCTCAACTCTTTTCTCCTACTTTGTTGCATATAAATATTCTATAACTAAGAATGGGCCATATTTCTCCCTACACATTAGCATCTGCCTCTCCCCACTGCTTTTCCAGAAAGGAATAATACTGAAAAGATCATGCTTGCCTTTCCTGGCATAGAGTTGCAAACGTTGCATAGAGTTAAGAGTCAAAACTATATGCATATGGATTTAACTTTAAGCCTTTTGCTAACTAGAATTCTAAAACTGTGGAGAGCTGTGGAGCCTTACAGCAATGTGGACAGAACTTTGCTCCTATCCTGACAATGGCAGCCACGGCTTCCTTTTCCCATATTTTAAGTTGGCTGCTCTGGAAACATCTCACTGATCACCTTGGTATAAACAGGAAAGTGACTGGAATGTTAGTTTGTGGGTGATTTCTCTACATCTTTGACCTAATTTGTGATCAGAATATCCAACTATTTTTTATTCTTCCTCATTAGTTGGATTTAACTTCTGCCTTTAAAAGTAAACTTTCCCTTCAAAGTCATGCTATATTTCAATTCCCTGTCTTCTCATTTCTTCTTTCTTCAGATGTTCTCTCCTGCTCCTGAGGTAAATAGATAGCTCTCTAGAAGGAAGTTCATGCTTAGTACTTTTTAAAATCTTATCAGTTGCTTTCCATAGTAATTGGTAATATCATGTGTTGATATAATAAAGCATGCAACAGAATCATGGTATTCTTGCATTCCCAGAGCAGAATGTCGCTGCCTTAGTGTATCCTTTAATAGAAACATGATTCTAGACTTTAACTTTTCTCCATTCAATGCTTTTTACTATTAAGGCAAAGAATTCTTAACCAATTCCAGGTTGGTAAAATCTTCCTTGGATTCTTCAGGTCTAATTATAAGAAATATCCTCTCTAAGTGATCTTGGGCAAGGTTTATCCAAGCAGCCTGCAATTTCCATTGACTGGATCCTGTTCTGTGTCATGGCTGAGTGGGGAAGCCCTGAGCAAGGACAAGAGGGGATGATACAAGAGCAGCTTCAAAGTTCCCAATGTCAACTTTTTTGCAATACTTCTTCTTTTTTAGCTTAAAGAGGATGAGAAGAAAATACAAGGCAAAACCAGTGAAGACTTCAGAGTCAGTCTAAAGGATCAATTTCTCTGAGCTCAAGTCATGTGATGTTTCCTAACTATCATCCATTCATTAATGGTGATCACTTTTCAAGAATACAGACCAACCTAAATCCTAGGCATTCAAACTTTTATTTTATTAATCCCTCTTAGATAAGTTAGTTAAGCATATTTATCAATATAAAAGCTTCCAGCTCAATATCTCAATTGTCATTGTCACATTTTTCCATTTTATAGAAATATTGAATATGAGACTCACTCTGGCAGAGTAGCTCAAATTTCTTTCTTCCAAACATTGAAGTTAATCAGTGAAAGCCTTCAAGTAGGCATCTGTGTCAGCATGTTATGCAATCTCTTTAAAACCAGATCTTCATTGACAGAAAACTTGGAAAGGTGTGTTGGTAGGATAAACACTATACTCACAGTTGTAAATGATCCCTACATATTATTCTGTTGACACATGCAAGCTAATGAGGGGCCAGTCCCTACCACTAAAATGTTTTGTAGTTTTCACTCTTATCCCATGCCTGAAAAAAGTAACTAAAAGAAACATTAACTCGGCCTAGGATCCTCTGACACGTTGGAAGCAAAACATAAAAACCTAGATGGATAAAGACGACCCAGGCTGGCTCTCAGTGAGGTTGGTCTGGACAGGAGAATTTGCACAACCTTACCAGGGAATATGTCCCTTAGCAGGTGCTCTCTTCCAGAGGCAGAAGCTTAGCTTAGGTGCTTCTCAGTTCTGAGCTTTTTCCTGCTTTTTAATCTTTAGTCTTTGACTTTGGACAGGCAATCAGAGTGAAAATCAGTTATTTTTTTCCGTTTTCAAAGATGCACAGAACTGAATGGACCAACCTCAGCAAAAATCTATTGGTGAATAATTCTATCTTGAAGCACTAGAGAACAGTGCTCATGTTTGCAGCTCAGCTGAGTCTGATATTGAAAGCTAGATTCCTGTGCTTCTAAGAGTGACTATTCCTAGAGTTTTAACTGTATATTGCACTCCCATGTACCCCTGCACCCCTGTATAAGTCTGATGAATTACTCAGCCTTCAGAACGTTATTGCAATTAGTCTGAACCTACAAGCAATTAAGGACAGGGCCAACACAAGTGTCAATTATAAGTTCCACAGTGGACATATTTTAATATTCTTAGAAGTCCAAATTTATTTGACTTGGACATTATCTAGACAAAAGAATTTACACCTTTCAGTGTGAGTTCAAAGATTGTTATTTAGTTATTTAAATAGTATTTGTTTAGATTTACTCAGTTTAGTGGACTTTTTATGCTTTGGTGCAGTAGATGTTTGCTCCTTTTTCTGGCATCGCTTGTCTTGAACAGAACATTTTAAATAAAACTACAAATTATTTCAAAACTGAAGGCACACTATGCCTTAGCATCATGGCATGATTCAGACAGTCACCAACTTCAGTGATATTGATGCTCCTTGTGGTGGTCAGTTAGTTTCGATTACTTGAACTCTCTGGAATCATCTGGGAAGTATGACTCAGTGAGGATTTGTTTAGATTAGCTTGGCCCATGAACAGGCAGGCCTATAAGGATTTTCTTAATACGGCTGGCTAGGTGGGAAGATCAACCATGGATGCATATTGCACCATTTCACTGCCCAGGCCAGGACAGAATGAAGGAGGATAGAAAACCAAGCGGTACACGGTCATAAATTCATCCCCTGCTTCCCTCCCTTTGTACACTGTTGATGCAACATGATCACTTGTCCAAAGTTCCTGCCACTCTAACCAGGAACTGTGAGCTCGAGAAGGAAAAAGCCTTTATCGCCTAAGCTGCTTTTGTCTTAGTATGTTGTACAGCATCAGAAACAAAACTAAGATACCAATCTTTTACCAGGGAGAAAAAGGGAGAAATGTGCTCTTGTCTCAAGAATAGAGGATTTTCAACCCTGAATTAATCAAGTTAAATAAAAGAAGATGCATAGCTATAATTCTCACAATGTACTCAAATATACATTAGAGATCCATTTGATGTCTTTTGGCATAGTATAAGCTAATGATGAACAATCCTAATTTTTACTCAGTTCTAAGTTAATGATAAACTTATAAATATATGTGCTAAAAGTTATTTTAATGTAATCTTGTTGATGCTCTCTTTCTTTTCCATTTCTTTCTTACTCCCCAGTGCTAGTTCATGAAAATTGCACTTTTCCTCAGTTCGTCCACCTATGCCAGCTGCTGAAATCCTTTCTCCTCCAAATGCCCAACGCTGCCTCACTGCCACATCTTTTCCTATTCTTCAATGCTGCTGAAAATTCAAACCCCCTGAAGCCTTCTATACCTGACACTTCATAGACATGAGTTGCTGGGAAGACGTTTTTCTTCTTCTTTCATGACTAACTTTCAGGCACACATTGGTTTCCTCCCACCTCCTTGAATTCTAGAGGGTAAAAATTCCTAACTTTCTAACTACTCATGCCGCAGTACAAGGGAATGCAAGGAGGGAAGACGAGAGTGGATGGGTGGGTGGGTGGGGGAATTCCCCCATAGAGGCAGGGGGAGGGGATGGGGGTTCCAAAGGGGAGATCTGGAAAGGAGGAAACATTTGAAATATAAATAAAGTATCAAAAAAGAATGTAAATATGGTTTAATAAACAAGTATTTAGGTAATTGGACCCTTATAAAAACGTCAGAAATTTATTCAAGCCTAGATAAATGGTAAACATCCCCTTGGTCTCTTGATACAATAAGTAAATTCTGTAATGTGTGTGTGTGTGTGTGTGTGTGTGTGTGTGTGTGTTGGTGGTATAACAGAGAATGCAAATACAGTAACTTATTTCATAAGTAGGAATAGACTCTAAGATGATAAACATGCAATATCATAACTGCATAAACCAGTAATAAAGGATTATTTATTGTACATTGCAGTGTGCCATATTTCCATACACATGTAAGTAAAGTAGATTTATATACATCAGTATCACCAGAAGTATGGGTCTGTGTTATGATGCCATTAGACTACAGACATTTTCACCTCTTTTAGCATCCTATGTAATCACTGTTTTATATATGGTCCATCGTGATTGAAAATTCATGTGGTACATAATCCAGTGTACACACACTAACTCAGATGTTTGACTGTTGAATACTATATCGCATTACCTTTCAATAAAAATACATTTTAAAATAACTAAGTTTTCTCTGAGGGTTAGTCATCTAAGGTAACTATCTAAGAGTGACCATACAGGTAACTTTTCGTTGGACTCCTGAGAGGTATCTGTGCCACTGTTGGGTAGTTGACCTCTCTCACAGAGTTTGAAATATGATCAGATGATTAATGATCATGGCTATCATTTTAACAATAACAGATAATCTTTATCAAGACTCATTATGTACCACAAACTGCCATTCTCTCTCAGAAACAAATGCTTCTCCCTATTCACAAATGAAGGAGCTTATGGTAACAGGGTTGGTTAGTGGCTTACTATGTTGAATATTATTTATCTTTTTAGATAAATCTGTCTTATTATTTGGAAGTTTGGTTATGTTTATTTTATAACCTTAAATGTTTTATTTGTTACAGACTCATATTCTGTTATTTTAGGTTTCATAATGGTTTTAAATAAGCTGAATGAAATAAATAAATGAAACTCCAGACTTGTTTGCTAAATATTTAAGCATGTAGGTATGCACACATTAAGTATGATCTCCTAAGAATTTTACAATGCAGTATCATAATAGAAGATAGCACAGAGAGGTTATTAACATGTTAGGGTCACTCAGACATTAAGTAGCATAAAGAAGATATGAATGCATGTCAATTTTGGTACAGTAGGTATTTTCCTTAAGTTTGCCAGTTCCAACTTTAACTTTGGTTCTTTTCTCAACAACCTAACTTCAATAAAATACAACTTGTAATCATATTATCACAGATTTTCCCCAAATTATTTATATTATACTTCTCAGAATTTCTTTGGGAGATGATTTAGAACAGAATGAATAGTGTGTCAGAGTTCTGATTTCATCAACAGATTAAATCTGAAGCCATAGTTTGGTGGCATTCTTGGAAGGCATGGAGACCAGGGTTAGGTCTGAATTAGAGGGTGTAGGTGACTCAGCCTCTAAAGGGAATACCTTCTCCTTGTCTGCCTTTTGCTCTCTTTCTCTTCTCTTGGCAGTCATGAGCTCACCTTTCACTGTTCTAAGTCACCCTTAGAATCCCAAGAATGCAGTTCAATTACCCCTGCAACACTGTTTTAAGTGACTTGTATGTATTCCATTCATGACCAGAAATCGAATAACAATGAATTGGTTGTATAAATTGTGTCTTTGCCTCCTGGTAGAAATTTTAGTGGCTGGTAGCTTTTAAAGATGCTGTTGGAGACTACTCTTGTTTCTCCATATATTTCAGTTTTCTGTGGTTCCAAAAAGTCATGTTGAAATTTGTGCTGATATTAGGAAGTGGACCATCAAGAACTGCTTAGATCACCAAGGCACCCTCTTCACAAACATGCTAATATCAGGGCAGTGAAATGGTTCCCCTCCCCCTCCCCCCCCTCCCCCCTCCCCCCCTCCCCCTCTTCCCCGTCCTCCCTCTCCTCTCTTTCCTCCTCTCCCCTCCCCTTTCACTAATCTGTTTCTCGGTAATCTCTTTTTAGCAAGATTTATCCTAAAAGTAGCTACTAAGGTCGTCTTAGATCCGTTCAGTTAAAACATTCAGTACCTTCATACTGAATAATAAGCATCCGTGCCTGTGACCCTTGTTGTTGGTGCTCAGCTGCACAGGGAAGTAAACACCGCACATATTTATACATGATGGTTTAGAGAAGAAAATCAGAAGGGTAAACAACATTTGGGAAAACCAACAGCCATTTGTTGCTTTGTACCTGACCAAAAATACGTTCAGCTGGTGTTTTTGTTACTACGTGGCTAGGCGCCTACAACCATCTGATGCTTCTGCTTCCATCCTCTTCCCTGCAGAAGGAGGGGAGGAAGCAGAGAGATCGCAAGTCCTCACCACCGCTAGACAAAAGAAGTCTAACACAGAAGATGCACACAGGAGAAGTTCCATTTCCATGCCAATTGGGTGGCGTAGAGCGATTTGGGAGTGGGGGTTAGAGAGAGTTTTGTAAAATTCAAAATTAAAGCTAAGTGAGCTTTGAATGATAATTTTACATATTTCTATGGAGAGAAAAACAGATGTGTTTTGCTCCTTAGTTTTTTTTCAGACCTTTTCACAAATATGAATATATTTTTGCTATGGTATCCTTGTAATTGGTTGTGTTTTCTAACATATTTAAGTATTTATTCTTCTTTCACAGTCATGTTTCCTGTTCATGTTCTTCAAATTCAGATTAAAAGTAGAGCATTTTCTCAAAAAAAATCCAAATTCAGTGCCATAAGAATATTTTAATGTTATCAGTAATCATTTGGCTTTTAAAACAGGAAGTTATTCTGTATTCCCTGTTATGGCCAGCATAGAAATACTTGAGCATTTTGCGTTTCCAATGATGTATTATGAAGTTTTTAAACCTAGTAAACGCATGAATGAAATCCTAGAGTCTACAGTTAGGACTTTACTTGATTATTATCATGCATCTCTCCATCCATTTGTCTATTCAGAGATATTCTATGCACTTTATAAAGAGGAGCCAGCTAAACCACATTAGAGAGAGCAGGACTTAATAAAACATACCCACTCCACCGCCTATAACATTGACATAAGTTTAAAATGTCCTCATACTATGCAGAAAAGAAAATTGTTGTAACAATTGAAAAATGTTTGACGTGAATCCTGGGATAATAATTTATATTTCGTTATTTTCTTCAGGTTTTCTCATATTTTCAATAAAATGGGGTTTGCTGAGTAGCAGAGGATAAATGGTTATCACTGAGCATCAGACTAATATATTAAGCCCTACATGCAATCACTCTGCCCTCAATTTTTAAATAATGGGATTTTATAAAAAGACTGAATAGAGGACTCCAAAGTGATAAACTACAGAGATATACAAGATGCAAGTGCCAAAAACCAGATAGAATTCAATTATCTTCTTTTAAGGCATTCTTATCACATCTCCTTCTAATATCAGCTTTGCCCACGAACAATAGCCTGCCGCAGTGTAGCCAGGGCTGCCCAGCTGAAATGACAATGCGCAGTGACAGATGGTGGGCACCGCCCAATGCTCCTGAGGCGCTTTACACATGGCACCCACTGGCCCTTCAGTGAGTCTGACCCAGACATGGAGCCAGATTCATATTTATGTAGCAAGGGAGATTTAAAATGCATTTTCTGCAATAAAATACAACTGAAAATATCCTGTGAATTCTCTCCAGTTAGTTTTATATAACGTGATCTGATATGGGCAGAAACAAACAACAGATAGTTAGTTAGGTTTTGTAAAAGGCTCTACATTTTATATCTATTCAAGGTCTTCATTCAGAATCCCAAAATGTATTTACTTTAAACAAAGAAAAAATAGAAAGGTTTAAGAAAAATACAAATGGGAATCTCTGCAGTTTAATATTAAAATGCCAGTGTTCACACTAGTTTATTCTAGTCTCTGCCTTTTAAACACATAAATCAGTCACAGTAAGCTTCTGGGTCTAATTAAAGTTTATGATAATATTTTATAATCACTTCTTTCTTCAGAATACATTAAATTTTACATTATAGCAAAAACAAATCATTGCCTTAATTATCTTAGTAAAGGTTCCTTTTAACATACATTTTGGCACATTGGCCAAGGTGATAGGATTAAATCAATTGACCTTCAAAAAGAAAAGAAATTTTATTCATATGCTAGAAGTAAAGATGCTTTAAGAGCTGCATATCAAGATAGTACTTCCATCTGGAAACAAAAGCCCCCACACCCCCAAGCTGGGCTGTGGTGGTGGCACATGCCTTTAATTCCAGCACTTGGGAGGCAGAAGCAGGTGGATTTCTGAGTTCCAGGACAGCCTGGTCTACAGAGTGAGTTCCAGGACAGCCAGAGCTACACAGAGAAACCCTATCTCGAAAAAACAAAAACAAACAAACAAAAACAAAAAACAAAAAAAAGCCCCCCCCCCCCCCCCCGTTATCACTGCCAGAAACCCCCTGAACGTTCTCAGTGAACTTCCCAAAAGAACTGGCTGGCCTGGCTCATTCCTGTCTGTCCGGTCTCGTCTGGAATGATAGTCATAGGGTTTCCAGTCAAAGCAAGCCCGGTATCCTTCCCTCCTTAACTGCTCTTCTGCAGATTTTTAATGCTTTGTCCCCTGGCCTGCAATCATATCTGAACTGAGGGAGCCCACGCATTTTCATTGCTTCTCTGCTGCACTCATATAGCGAGGTCTCTTTAAAAATCGTGAGTTTAATCTGGACAGTGTGGCTTATACTTGTAATCCCATCACTGGAAAGCTGACGCAGAAGGATTCCAGAGTTCAAAGAAGACTGTCTAGCCTATATGGAATTTGAAGACAATTTTGGTTATACATTGTGCATCCTGATCTAGTACATTTTTTGTGCATGTCTAATTTGGATATAACTTTTATCTTTATATGGGGCTTTAGGATCTACTGTGTACTAGAAAAATGGGGACCATAGCAGTGACATGCTATGTTCACCAAGGAAATTTTTATAATTTTAGACATCTTTTATTAATTTTGCACCCAGGAGCATCATACTAGAGGCAGTTAACCCATGAAAATTAGAAATATTTACATCCCCACCTGCCCCTCCAGAGGCAGACTGCTGACAAGCACTTTAAGATAAGGGCCTAGAGATGCCCAAAATTCTCAAGCCAACAAAATCCTAAGTGACCAAAAACATTCTTCTTTGTGTGTTGGAAACTACTGCTTTAGCCATTGCTTCCATTTTTCTAGGGATAATCTATGAATGTGAAGTCCCGTGTTCAGATCAGTAGCTGGTTTTAGTAGCTCTGCAATAGTCAATTTACTTATGAAGATGAAAGTCCAAGGCTGTGGAGCTGTGTGAGGTGAAAAAAATAAATGTTGCAAATCCTCATGCAGTCCAATAAAGGAGAGGTGATGGAACACAAACTAGCTCACCAGAATTTCGGAGGAAGAGGGTGGATTAGCTGTTGGTAGCAAACACTGAACTTTTACATGCTGCCTGAAGTGACTGCTGTCTATAGCTATGTGTTCTGGGATAGAGAAACCTGAGCATTAACAAAATCAACAAACAAATATGTAAAGAAAGGAAAGCTGAGAGACCCTGTGATCCAAGAAAGAGGGGGAGAGAAGGCCAAAAGATATGCCCTGACCAATAATCTCATGTACATGGCTCTCTACAGTTGGCTTACTTGTTCCAGTGTGCTCTCAAATATTCATTTAGCATGAACATTCTTATCAATTCTGTTGCTTAATGGAAGCACCTTCATGTTGTCCATACCTAGTGACTAGGTATCTTGCAATCTCTGTCTCAATGTATATCTCATTTTAAAATTCACACTTCTAAAACTTAACTTGGGAATTTCTCCCTGATTTCTCTTCATTTGCATTTCTCTTTCCTCTTCAGCTCAATGAAGCTCATCATCTTACTCTTCAGACTTAGAAGTCAGACTTTAGCTCTTGTCAGGTAATTACATTCAATCTAATAGAGTGTTCTGCTAGCTCTGTCTTCTAAATATGTTCGTTGTATGGTCACTTGTCATCACTGCCATGTGCACGTTATTCCTCATCTTGGAAGCTCTTATTGGCACTTTCTTGTATTAATAAAAGAGCTCTTCTTGTTCCCTCACTGCTGGCTGGTTTGACTGATTAAGCATGGTTTTCACTGTGTTGCTAGATGGGCCCTGAGCAACCTTGACCCTCAGTCTTCAAATAGCTGATTCCTTGAGTATGTGCCAGAGAAGCCGGCACCACCCCAGCTCTGATAGCCACAATTCCTGCCTCCTCAGCTCGTTTTCTATACAACAACCAGTGTAAATCA
Organism: Rhynchomys soricoides; assembly: GCA_019843965.1. Taxonomy (NCBI): domain Eukaryota; kingdom Metazoa; phylum Chordata; class Mammalia; order Rodentia; family Muridae; genus Rhynchomys; species Rhynchomys soricoides. The sequence continues at coordinate 742,973 of JADRCH010000802.1, forward strand.
TACCTTTATGTTCTTTTTAATTTGTTTTTGTTTGTTTGTTGTATGTGTTTGCAGAGGCTTGCTATATAGCTTAAGCTTGCCAAGATTTCAGGCCTCCTGCCTTAGCCTCTTGAGTGCTGGGACTGCAGCCCAGCTCATGACACCCATGATCAGCAGTCCACTACGATTCCCATTTCCTTCTTCCTAAATATTAAAATCATTAAAACACCACTCACACACACACACACACACATGTGTGCAGACACTTCTCAACCTTCGTGCTCACCCTTGAGCTTATTTATTTTTTCCCATCTAGAGTCTCCGCTGTGGCTCCTGAAACACTTCAGACATGCTCTGCCAAAGGCTTTTTTTATTTTGTTGTTGACTCTTAGAATTTCTCAATTAGCAATTAATCTTTCTCCATTTTCTTTTAAGTGTTTGTTCAAATGTTACCACCTGCCCTCACTATCTCCCCATCCTGTTCCCACCCTCCCTCCTCCGTCCTTCTGCCCCTCCCTCCTTCCATCCTGCTCTCTGAGCTTAGCCTTCCTCCTCCTTCTCTGTCCCATTTTCCTTCTCCATTTCTCTTCTTCCCCATTTCTGGCTTGGACTTGAATCCAGGGCCTCGTGTAGGCTAAAGGAAGTAAGTGCTCTACCATAGAACTGCATCCTCTAATGCTCAAATGTCACCTTCTGAGTATAATATTCCTGGTCATTTGCTAGGGTTTGGACAAGTGTCTCCAAAAACCATATTTACAAGCTCAGTCTCCAGAGACAACTTATAGGGAAGTGGAGCATTTAGCTGTGCGTAGTGGAAATCCCTATATCTTTAGGAATGCATGCTTGAAGGAGACTTCCGGACCTGCATTGCCTTCCTTCCTTTGCTTCTGGGTCCAATGAAGTGAGCTTTGTTTTATTAGATAAGCTATTAGAGTTCCAAAGCAACTCACTATGTGATCTTGGACTGTAACCTCAAAAACTGTAAACTGAAACAAATCTCTACTCATTATTTTTTGCCATCTCCACTCTTTTTTATTGGTGACAGTTTGGGTAAAACAAATCATGCATTTCCTTCGTTCTGGTCAGGTAAGTATTTTTCTTACTATTTTATAAAAGCAAATATATATATATCTCAATACCATCAAAGAAAAGTAACCACAAATTGCAGTGAGAATAAAATACAATATAATTATTATTATCATGTATAAATAAACATGTAGTCGTTTCAATATTTAGGCTCCCAGAGGACTTTAGAATTGAATTATGACTAACTATGATGTCTACGCTAACGCTTTGATTATGATATGTGAAGTTAAATAGGTATAACATATACTTTTCTGACGGTGATGGGCAAGGAGGAAGCTCTTTAAAAGGTGTGTTTCTTAGGTATTTTGTTATCATAACAGAAATCGGACCAACAGATTGTTCCATTTAAATTGAAGCACTGTGTATCTTGAGGACATCTACTTGCCTTCTGGCCTCTTCCACCCTACTGTTGAATTTTGAACCAGGCATTTTATTACATATATATATATATATATATATATATATATATATATATATATATATATTTGTACAAAAATATAAATTATTTACTGACAAGGATTTGGGGGTCTATTTGGATCACAATGTTCCTTGTGATTTTTAAACAGAATGGCATAAAGCAGATTGTCAATAAGGTCTTGGAAAAGATGATTGAGTGGGTTTGTATGATAAAAATCCCGCTTGGGTGCAGTTGAGGAAGTGGCTGAATTACACAGTGTATTTGCTGCCACTGTCCTAGTTTCTTGGAATGGTGACAACTCTTTACTTGGCTTTGTTCTATTTAGATTCTACATCTGTGTAGATTTCTCTTCCAAAATTTAGGAATGTATAGTAATTTAGTGAGTGAAAGGGTTGTTTCCGTAGATTCTGTAAACCACTTATAATGAAATTGGCATTGGGTCCCCATTTTAATATGACATTGTGGCATATTATAATTCTAATTTATACACTAAAATCTTTCTAGTTGTAGAATGGGTACTTTCCTGGGTCATTTTTCCCCTACAGAACTTAGATAAAAGCTCATGGTGTATTTGGCATCTGATAGCTCATAGTTATCTTCTGGAATGAAAACACAATGTCAGAGAGAAAAACTGAGAAGCCTCCTGCTGAATAGACAGGGATAATCTCTTCCTAAATGGCCGCTGGGTGCTAATGAAGCAATGATAAAGGCCCTATTGTATGATTGTTTCAGGGATATTGTTCACATTAAGTTTCAGTGATACCAAAGGCAGAATCATCCTCAGGCTTCAATACATCAGAATAATAACAGATTTCAACTCAATGGTTTTGCTAATGGTTGATGCATCTAGTTTAGAGCAGTCATGTAAAAACTGCAAGTTTTATTTTTAGTCTTATTTTGACATTACTGATCACATTCTTAAGCACCAAGAAAGAAGATATTTTTACTGAAGCTTCAGTGCTCTAAACACATATCCCAACAGGATTAAAAGTAGCTGGAATCCTTCACATGTCCTAGGGCCAGCAGAAATGCTTAGCATTTTTTAACCCCTTGGGTTATGCCCTGGTAACTAGATGTCTGGCTACATCAGCAATTACTTTTTTTCCTATATGAAGACACTATCAATAATGTCATGATAAGGAATTGAGATAAATGCTTAGTCAATACATTTTGACTTATTCATAAATCTAGAAACTTTGGAACACACCTAGTCATTAACTAATTCTTGCTACTGTTCTTGATCTTAGCAAAACAAAATGTCAAAAGTGATAATTAAGTAAGGTTTGAAGTCATATGTGAATAATGACTACTTCAGTGGTTCTCCCAGGATATTACAGAATTCAGGGACTCAAAGTGATACTATTAGATTTATAATGTTCTGTATATTACCAAACCACACTTAATATAAATATGACTATGAAATCTACCATAAATATTTTTTAAAAGTCAATTATTCAGCTACAAAACTGATTGCTACATTTGGAAGAATAATTTCTCTCTAAATTCACAATTATAATCAGTAACATTAAATACGCTTTAAAAGGTTGACTCTTGGTGGAATAATAGAGGCTGAACTCTTAAGCTTTCATAGACTCTCAACTTTCAACACAAGATGGAAGATTGAAATTGTTTGCCTCTTCAGGTCATGTTCCATTTTCAGTTGGGTCAAGAACAAGCATTACAGAATTTCTGTGAGTCAGGTATGTAAGTAGTGTTTCTGCAGCTCTTGCTTTTATCATCTTAAACAAACTGCATATACATTCTTAAAATTTTTCCAATATCCACTTGGAGTTAAACTCCTCTGTTTAAAGGATGAGACAAGGAAGAAGAAGTGAAGACCTGGATCTGCTGCTGATGTTGCTCAGACAGAAGATTGAGGAGAACATGAGGAGAGACCAGGAATTGTGGCACTAGCTGTATTTCTGGGCTTAGGTCCTGACGTGGTCTTAATCTGACTCTCAAACCATCCTTTTAAGCATAGCTGCAATTAAATGCCTGTCAAGTGTCAGAGTCTGACTAACTAGAGTAAGTTAATGTGCTAGCCCTCAAAGGCTTCATGGGAAAACAGAGAGCTGAAGGTGATACAAACATAGTGAAGAGGTGGTGATGGCCACAACTCACTTGTGGATGAATGACAGGGAAGAAAGAAAAAGAAAAAAAAAAACTGTGACAAGATGAGTCAGGGAAAAAATTCATAGAGACAGCCAAGATCCAGGTCAGGAACACTCACAAGCAAAGGCTTCCCAGCCACAGCTCAGAGCCAATGAATTGACTTGATAAATCTGTCCAGCCCAGCATATTAAAAATCTACTGATGAGATCTGTGGCGGGAGACCTCTGCCTGGGCCACCAGGGCCCCATAACCAGCTTCTGGTTTCTTTAGGTGAGTGGAGAGCAGATCCTGTGACACAGGGCTCCATACTCAAATAGTGCCAGGAGAGAGCTGGTATCCCCGGAGTGCCAACACACCTTCAAGCACAGGCAAGACCATCACTTCTTTCCGATTTCACTGGAACAAGAGGGACCCTTGCAGAGCCATCAGGACACAGGAAACAAGGGACAGCTGGGGATAAGATCCTTCTTGTTTCTGTCTGCACCTCAGAGCTGACCCTGTACCACATCTCTTCAAACCCAAATTCCTCTCAGAGAGAACTAGTCTTCAAGGAGTATTGACATCTAGGATTGCAGGAAATACAAGCCACAGTCAAAGAGAGTAAGAACAGCTAACACCAGAGATAACCAGATGGTGAAAGGCAAGGGCAAGAACACAAGGAACAGAAACCAAGGCTACTTGGCATCATCAGAACACAGCTCTGTCACCACAGCAAGCTCTGGATACCCCAACACACCAGAAAAGGAAGACTCAGACTTAAAATCACATCTCAAGAGGATGATAGATTTTAAGAAGGAAATAAATAACTTCCTTAAAGAAATACAAGAGAATACAGGTAAGTAACTAGAAGCCCTTAAAGAGGAAACACAAAAATCCCTAAAAGAATTATAAGAAAACACAATGAAATAGGCAAAATCACAGGAAAACACAATCAAACAGATGAAGGAAATGAACAAAACCATCCAGGAACTAAAAACAGAAAGAGAAACAATAAAGAAATCACAAAGAGAGACAACCCTGGCATTAGAAAAACTAGGAAAGAAATCGGGAGTCATAGATGCAAGCATCAAACACAGAATACAAGAGATGGAAGAGAGAATCTCAGGTGCGGAAGATACCATAGAAAACATGGACACAACAGTAAAAGAAAATGCAAAATACAAAAAGCTCCTAACGCAAAACATCCAGGATATCCAGGATACAATGAGAAGACAGAACCTGAGGATAATAGGTATAGAAGAGAGTGAAGATTCCCAACTTAAAGGACCAATAAATATCTTCAACAAAATTATAGAAGAAAACTTCCCTAACCTAAAGAAAGAGATGAACATAAATATACAAGAAACCTACAGAATTCCAAATAGACTGTACCAGAAAAGAAAATCTTCCCGTCACATTATAGTCAAAACACCAAATACACAAAATAAGGAAAGAATATTAAAAGCAGTAAGGGAAAAAGATTAAGTAACATAGAAAGCAAGACCTATCAGAATTACACCAGACTTCTCACCAGAGACTATGAAAGCTAGAAGATCCTGGGCAGATCTCATACAGACTCGAAGAGAACACAAATGCCAGCCCATGCTGCTATACCCAGCAAACATCTCAATAATCATAGATGGTGAAACCAAAATATTCTATGACAAATCTAAATTTGTGCAGTATGTTTCCACAAACCCAGCACTACAAAGAATAATAGATGGAAAACACCAACTCAAGGAGGGAAACTGCACCCAAGAAAAAGCAAGAAAGTAATCTTTCAACAAACTCAAAAGAAGATAGCCACGCAAACATGAAAACAACATCGAAAATAACAGGAAGCAACAATCACTATTCTTGAATATCTCTTAACATCAATGGACTCAATTCCCCAATAAAAAGACATAGACTGACAGACTGGATCCATAAACAGAACCCAGCATTTTGCTGCATCCAGGAAACGCACCTCTGTGTTAAAGAGAAACACTACCTCAGAGTAAAGGGCTGGAAAACAATTTTCCAGGTAAATGGCCCCATAAAACAGGCTGGAGTAGTCAATCTAATATCGGATAAAATCGACTTTCAACCAAAAGTCATCAAAAAAGATAAGGAAGGATACTTCATACTCATCAAAGGAAAAATCTACCAAGAAGAACTCTCAATTCTGAACATCAATGCCCAAAATGCAAGGGCTTCTGCATTCATAAAAGAAACTTTACTAAAGCTCAAAGCACACATTGCACCTCACACAATAATCGTGGGAGACTTCAACACCCCACTATCAACAATGGACAGACCTTGAAAACATACTAAACGGAGACACAGCGAAACTAACAGATGTTATGAACAAAATGGATTTAACAGATATCTATAAAACATTTCATCTTACATCAAAAGAATATACATTCTTCTCAGAACCTCATGGTACCTTCTCCAAAATTGATCATATAATTGGTCACAAAACAAACCTCAGTAGATATAAGAAGATTGAAATAATCCCAAGCCTCCTATCAGATCACTACGGAATAAGGCTGGTTTCAATGGCAAAAACAACAACAGAAAGCCCACATACACATGCTCTACTCAATGATAACTTGGTCAAGGAAGAAATAAGGAAAGAAGTTAAAGACTTCCTAGAATTTAATGAAAATGAAAATACAACATACCCAAACCTATGGGACAGAATGAGAGAAGTATTAAGAGGAAAACACATACCTCTGAATGCCTCGAAAAAGAAACTGGAGAGAGCATATACTAGCAGCTTAACAGCACACCTGAAAGCTCTAGAACAAAAAGAACTATACAAAGAATCAACAAAACCAGGAGCTGGTTCTTTGAGAAAATCGACAAGATAGATAAACTCTTAGCCAGACTAATCAGAGGGCACAGAGACAGTATGCAAATTAACAAAATTAGAAATGAAAAAGGAGATATGACAAGATTCTGAGGAAATTAAAAAAATCATCAGATCCTACTACAAAAGCTTGTACTCAACAAAATTGGAAAATCTGGATGAAATGGACAAGTTTCTAGGCAGATACCAATTACCAAAGTTAAATCAGATGAACAAAGGATCAGATAAACAAGTTAAACAGTCCCATAACCCTTAAAGAAATAGAAGCAGTCATTAAAAGTCTCTCAACCAATAAAAGCCCAAGAGCAGATGGGTTCAGTGCAGAATTCTATTAGACCTTCAAAGAAGACCAATACCAATACCCTTCGATCTATTCCACAAAATAGAAACAGAAGGAACACTACCCAATTCATTCTATGAGGCCACAGTTACACTGATACCAAAAACTCACAAAGACTCAACAATAAAAGAAAACTTCAGACCAATTTCCCGTATGAATATCAATGTAAAAATACTTAATAAAATTCTGGCAAACCGAATCCAAGAACACATCACAACGATCATTCACCATGATCAAGTAGGCTTCATCCCAGGGATACAGGAATGGTTCAATACCCGGAAATCCATCGATGTAATCCACTACATAAACAAACTCAAAGAAAAAAACCACATGGACATTTTGTTAGATGCTGAAAAAGCATTTGACAAAATTCAACATCCCTTCATGGTAAAAGTCGTGGAAAGATCAGGAATTCAGGGAGCATACCTAAACATAGTAAAATCAATATACAGCAAACCAGTGGTCAACATCAAACTAAATGGAGAGAAAGTCAAAGCAATCCCACTAAAATCAGGGACTAGACAAGGGTGCCCTCTCTCTCCCTATCTATTCAATATAGAATTTGAAGTTCTAGCAAGAACAATTAGAGAACAAAAGGAGGTCAAAGGGATACAAATTGGAAAGGAAGAAATCAAATTATCACTATTTGCAGATGATATGATGGTATACTTAAGTGACCCGAAGAACTCCATCAGAGATCTGCTACAGCTGATAAACACCTTCAGCAAAGTAGGTAGACACAAAATTAACTCAAACAAATCAGTAGCCTTCCTATACTCGAAGGATATACAGGCTAAGAGAGAAATTAGGGAAATGACACCCTTCACAATTATCACAAACAGTATAAAGTATCTTGGTGTGATTCAAACCAAACAAGTGAAAGATCTTTATGACAAGAACTTCAAGTCTCTGAAGAAAGAAATCGAAGAAGACCTCAGAAGATGGAAAGATCTCCCATACTCATGGATTGGAAGGATTAACATAGTAAAAACGGTCATCCCACTGAAAGCAATCTACAGATTCAATGCAATCTCCATCAAAATCCCAACTCAATTCTTCATAGACGTAGAAAGAGCAATTCTAAAATTCATATGGATTAACAAAAAACCCAGAATAGCAAAAACTATTCTCAACAATAAAAGGACTTCTGGGGGACTTAGCCTCCCTGACTTCAAGCTGTACTACAGAGCAGTAGTGATAAAAACTGCATGGTATTGGTACAGTGACAGGCAGGTAGGTCAATGGAATAGAATTGAAGACCTAGAAATGAACCCACACACTTATGGTCACGTGATCTTTGACAAAGGAGCTAAAACCATCCAGTGGAAAAAAAGACATCATCTTCAACAAATGATGCTGGTTCAACTGATGAATTGATCCATTCCTATCTCCTTGTACAAAGCTCAAGTCCAAGTGGATCAAGGACCTCAACATAAAACCAGATACACTGAATCTAATAGAAGAGAAAGTGGGGAAAAGTCTTGAACACGTGGGAACAAGGGAAAAGTTCCTAAACAGAACACCAATGGCTTGTGCTTTAAGATCAAGAATTGACAAGTGGGACCTCATGAAATTACAAAGCTTCTGTAAGGCAAAGGACACTGTCAACAGGACAAAACAACAGCCTACAGATTGGGAAAAGATCTTTACCAATCCTATGTCTGATAGAGGACTAATATCCAATATATACAAAGAATTCAAGAAGCTAGACTCCAGAGATCCAAATAACCTATCAAAAAAAAATGGGGAACAGAGCTAAATAGAGAATTCTCAACCTAGGAAACAAGAATGACCGAGAAGCACCTAAAGAAATGTTCAACATCCTTAGTCATCAGGGAAATGCAAATCAAAACAACACTGAGATTGCACCTCACTCCAGTCAGAATGACTAAGATCAAAAACTCAGGTGACAACAGATGGTGGTGAGGATGTGGAGAAAGAGGAACACTCCTCCATTGCTGGTGGGAATGCAAATTGATACAACCTCTTTGGAAATCAGTTTGGTGGACCCTCAGAAAAATGAACATAATACTACCTGAGGACCCATCTATTCCACTCCTGAGCATATACCCAGAAGATGCTCCAACATGTAATAAAGATACATATGTAATAAAGACATATGTTCATAGCAGCCATATTTATAATAGCTAGAAGCTGGAAACAACCCAGATGTCCCTCCACAGAGGAATGGATACAGAAAATGTGGTACATTTACACAATGGAATACTACTCAGCTATTAAAAACAATGACTTCATGAAATTCACCGGCAAATGGATGGAACTTGAAAGTATCATTCTGAGCGAGGTAACTCAGTCACAAAAGAATGAATAGGGTATGTACTCACTGATAAGTGGTTATTAGCCCAAAAGTTCAGAATATCCAACAGTCACTTCACAGCAACCATTGGGCTGAGTGTGAGGTCCCAGATGGAGGAGTTGGAGAAGGGACTGAAGGAGTTGAGGGAGTTTGCAACCTCATGGAGGGAGCAACAGTGTCCACTGCCCTGACCCCTTAATCCTCCCAGAGACTGGATCACCAACCAAAGAATACACATGGAGGGTCCCATGGTGCTGGCCACATATGTGGCAGAGGAGGGTCTTGTTAGCCATCAGTGGTATGAGAGGCCCTTGGGCCTGAAGGTGTTAGATACCACAGTATAAGAGAATGCCAAGGAGGGAAGCCGAGAGTGGGTGGATGGGTGTGGGGGGGAATACCCCAATAGATGGAGGGGAGGGGGGATGAAATAAGGAGGTTCCAAAGGGGAGATCTGGAAAGGGGGAAACATTTGAAATGTAAATAAAGTATCAAAAAATATACTGATGATTTATTCATATAAATTTGTTCTTTTTCATGGTAGATATTTCATCCCATATTTTTAGTTGGAAATCTAATTTAAATTTGACCATTGTCAAGTGCTTTTCTTTTAACATTATTCTCAAAATGTACTTCAAATAAATACCAATCTTTTCATGATCTCCATGACAGTCCTAATTCTAGCAATGTTCACTCACACCAAATGTTGCAGGAATGTAGCAAGAAGAACCATGCCTAAGCTTTTAGAACATATTAAGTGCTCAATAAATACACTCAAGTGAATAAACTATAGACTGAAGCACACTGCCCTACATTTGCTCATCCTTCTGTAACTAATGCACTCTCCTGGGAAAGCAAGTAACCTCTCATTTCTCAAAAATGAGCATTTCTTACTAAAACCACTGCATTGGCTTCTCATCACTTTTAAGGAAAACTTAATAAGATTTGGAAGGTCCTGAATGAAAGGATTAGTTAATTCTCTATCTTGTTCAGAATAAGACAAGAAATATGATTTTTCTTATTTGTAATTATCACTATGATGTTACTACCAGGTTGAACAACTGGGAAGTCCAAATGTGCCAAACTTCAGTGGATACAAAAGGAAACAGAAGAGAAACGAAAGCAGGGAAGGCTCACAGGCCATACCAAGTTGAATTACAAACTCTCAGTAACAAAATAGGGAAACTTTATGACAAATTCCATATATTCCCCATGTAGATGTCACTGTTACTATTATATTTTTATTGTTTTCTGAAGTACCTTAGAAATGATCTTGAACCTCATGTCACCCATTCCAGCCTGTGTTAATTTGTGTGCTGGGGTCTGCAGCTGGCTCAATGAGTAAGAGCTCCTGTCCCAGAAGCATGATGACCTGACTTCATACTCCCAGGGTCCCTGTAAAACAGCTGCGCATAGCTGTGTGTCCATAACTCCTGTTTGGGGGTATGCCAGCTGGATCCTAGGAGCTAGCCTACCTGAAAGTGTGAGCTTCCGGCTCAGTAAGCAGCTTTGAATTCAAGAATTAGTGAGGAGTACAACAGAGGAACACACTGAACACTCTTCTACAGCCACGAAGTCAGGCTATTTATTCAGTGCACATAAAACTACACACAAATAAAATAGTAAATAAAATACTCATGTCTTAAGCACTACAAATATAGCATACATAACAACAGAGTGAATATTACTAAGATTCTATCTTGAACCTCTCAGAGTGGCTAAGATCAATAACACAAGTGACAGCTCCTGGTGGTAAGGATATGGAGCAACGGAAACATTCATCCATTGGTAGTGGGGGTACAGCCACCTTGGAAATCAATTTGGCAGTTTCTCACAAAATTGGGAACTGATCTACCTCAAGCCCCAGCTATACGACTTCTAGGCATATACTCAAAGGACACTCCATTCTACCACAAGGACACTTGCTCAACTATAGTCATAGCATCTTTAATTGCAATATCCAGAAAATGGAAATAACCTAGCTAACCCTCAACCGAAGAATGGAAAATGTGGTACATTTACACAATGGAGGGTTTCTCAGCCATTTTTAAAAATTACGTCATTAAATCTGCAGATAAATGAATGGAAATAGAAAAAGTCATCCTAAAGTAATCCAGATGCAGAAAAATAAACATGGTATGTACTCTCTTATAAGTGGACACTAGCAGTAAAGTAGAGGATAATCATGCTACAATCCACAGACCCTGAGTGGCTAAGGAACAAGGAGTGCTCAAGAGGGTAGGGACATATGAATCTCCCTGAAAAGGAAGATAGAATAGATATGGCAGGTGGACTGGGGGAAGGTGGGGACAGGAACAGGAAGGATCAAGCAGGAGTAGGAGAAGGAGGGAGTGAGTTCTGAGAGAGACAACTAGAACTGGGGGGTGTATGAGGAGTAGATACCTTGTGCAGTGGGAACTCCCAGGAATCTACGATGCTGACCCTAGCTAAGACTCCTAATGATGAAGGATACAGAGTCTAAGCAGGCCATCTTCTGAAACCAGGCAAGATTTCCAGTGGAGGGATTGGGATCCCAAGCCAGCCATAAAACTTTTGACCTACAATTGTACTGCCTGCAGTACGTGCTGAGGTAAAGGTGGTGTAGAAATTATGGGACTGGTCAACCAATGACTAGTGCAGATTGAGACCCATGCCATGAGAATGAGTCCACCCCTGACATTGTCTGGACAGCCAGGAACCAGATGCTAGATAGCTCAGAAACCTAGGACACAAACACACACAACTGGAAAAAAACAAAACAATGAAATGATTCCTAGTGCTCTTCTACTATACTCATAGATTGGTGCCTAGCCCAGTTGTCATCAGAGAAGCTTCATCCAGCAACTGATGGAAACGAATGTAAAGACCTACAGCCAAACATTAGGTGGAGCCTGGGGAATCCTGAGGAAGAGGGGAATGAAGGATTATAGGAGCCAGAGGGATCAAGGACACCACAGGAACATGACCTATAGAATCAACTAACCTTGGCCAATAGGGGCTCATAAAGACTAAACCAACAATCCAGGTGCTTGTATGAGTCTGACCTAGGCCTTCTGCTTTTGTTATGGTTATTTAGCTTAGTCTTCTTATGGGATTCCTAATTGTTGGAGTGGGAGTGATTCTGATTCTTTTGTCTGCTTTTGGGATCCTTTTCCTCATACTGGGTTGCCTCTGCCAGCTTTAAGATGAGAGGATGTGCTAATGCTTAGTCTTACTGCAACCTGATATACTATGTTGGTTTTATATTCTTTAGAGGCTTGCCATTTTCTGAAGGGAAATGGCGGAGGAGTGGACATGGGATAGAAAAGAGGTGTGGGGTTGGGGGAGACTGCAATGTGATAAAGGAGGGAAAACTGCAGTTAAGATGTAATATCTGAGAGGATAAATAAATAATTTTAAAAAGGGCCTGATTCTCTTGTAGAATACCAAATTGGTTCCCAGCACCCATGTGGTGAGCATCTGTAATATCAGTTCCAGGAATCTAACACCTTTTTTGAATTCTGGGGCACACCCAAACTCACACCAGCAATCCCAACACACACATATATGCATGCACCTACATACATGTGAACACATAATAATAAAATCAAAATAAATCTTTTTTTACAAAAAGAATTAAGATCCAATTAAAGACTATGCCTTACATTTGGTTGTGTGTCTAAAAATCTTAATGTAGGCTCACCTCCACTTTTCAAATATTTCAGCCACTGATGTAAGGAAATTGGGTAGTCCTTGTGCACAATAATACAGACTTTGTTTTAAACTTTCGTTATGGCTTCTTTTAACTTGTTTAGCTTCCAACACAAATTATTACCTGAAAATATTTTAATTCTTTTATGTAACTATAAGAGTTCCAAGAGGAATAATGTCTATGAAATGGGAATGTAGTATTTTTTGATATACTCTTGGTAATGCTAAAATAGCTTTTGGTTGGGTCATGTCTTAGTCTGCTCATATGCTTTGGCAGAAGACCACGGACTATGTAGCTTTATAAACAACAGAAATGTCTTCATTCTAGGTTTTGTGAACTCCATAGTCAAGATGCCAGCATACTATCTGGAAAAGTCTGACCCTGCAGTTTCTCAATGGCTTCTTCTACCTGAGTCCTCATATAAACATGTTTTCTTGGAAAGAATCCCATTCACCAGACTGCATGTTCATGACCTGGTCATTCTCCAAAAGTCCCTGACTCATTATGTAATCACCTGGGGTTTGGGAATTCAGCAGTTGAATCGTAGGGCAACACAAACATCCAGACATAGTATGTAGAGACAAGTGAGATCTACTATGAAATATCTAGTCTTTTGCTTACTGAGCTCATTTTTTTTTTTTAAAAAAAAAAAATTATCTTGGACTGAATGCATCTTAAGGGTTACAAGATGACAAGTGTTTTTACATTTATTTGATGAAATTTCTTTGTAAAATATGCCTATATTGTCTAATACTTTTGTTTACCTTAAATTTTTGATCATGTAAAATAAGAATATTATGCTAAATGGTTTTATTAAGTAGCATACAAAGTAAGGAGTTTGCTTCTGTCATTCCATACACATTTTTTTACTCTTCTTACTTCCTGCCCCCATCAACCTGTCCACATTCTGCCATATTGTATGTATTCTGGAACAACCTTCTTTTTACCTTCTAATGACTTCCTTAAGAACAGCCCCACCATAGTTTCCCCTGTAGCTTCATGACCTATATATACATCCTGTATGACCTATATATACGTCGTGCTGTTATCTGAATGTAACTTCCTACTAAAGGGAATTGGTCCTGCTGGAGGAGACTGGAACCCAGCTGGAGGAATAGATCACTGGGGGTTTTCTTTCAGGTTTTATAGCTTGGCCAACTTTAAGTCATCTAGTTTGTTTCTATACATCATTGACAGCATTCTTTTATTAACTGTTGGTTTCTCTAAGGATTGTGATGATTGCCCCTTACTCAACCCAGAATCTTATCTCTCCACTCAATTCTTCATTTCATTTTGCTAGATTTATAGCTTCCATTGATATATTCAAAGAACAGAGGGATTTGGGGTTGTTAGTTTCTCTTGTTTTTCTATTTTTATTTTGTTCATTTCTTCTCTAATCTTTGTATATATATCACTTTTCCTTGCCCTGGGTATAGTTTTCTCTTTAATAGAAATTTGATGTAAAAGGCTGGATTTATGCTTTAAGAGTCCAAACCATTCCCCCCTCTGTCTCTCTCTCTCTCTCTCTCTCTCTCTCTCTCTCTCTCTCTCTCTCTCTCTCTCTCTGTGTGTGTTTGAGTCTGTCTCTGATTAAGATATAAGCTCTCAGCTGATGCCCTAGCACCATACCCACCTGCTTTTCAAACTACACATCATAAAATAAATGCCTTGGTCCTTATATTTTAACACAGAAATAGACAAGTAATTATGATGACCTCTAAGACTAATTTGCACATATGTTTTGTTATAATATTGAATTTATATGGAAGGGGAGAGAAGTAAAACACACAGTTCAGTCATAATAAAAAAATGATTGCCTTCTATTTAAGCAATGAAAATGGATATGGACAGAGGTTAGTAGGAGGACACAAATGGGAATAAAAGGGTGAAATAAAATTCCAGTTACTTGTATAGATTCTGATTCAGGGGGTAGAGTTACTCTTCAATCGCTAGACAGTATGAATAGCTATGACTGGAAGACAGAACACAAACCTTGACCTACATGAGATGACAGGTTATAACTATGATCTCCATGTCTTGCTTTTGTAAGATCTAATCTCAGAGAACAAACGGACTAGATAAATATATTTCTATGAAAGAAAAGAACAACATAGAAATATATCTGATATGAAATAAACACAAGGCAGAACTAGAGCTCCCCACCCCACCTTCACAGTTATCTTCACTGAATAGCCACAGGCACACTGTAGTTCTTACATTGAGGACGTAGATTAATATTTATAGTTTCAGAAATACCATAAAACAAATTTATAGCTGTTCTCTTTAAAAAGAGAGATCTGAAGCCATTGGAAAATGCACAACAAACATTTTCTGAGCAATTCGAAACATATACAATGTTTCAGGAAACAAGTAGTCATCAGTGAAAGTGCTGTGACACCTTCAAGATGTAGACTTCCAAGAAATATCATTTTAAATCATATACTTAGTGAAAATTTAAGAAAATACAATGAGGCTGAAGACATAAACAAATAGTAAGAGCCTATTAAAATATCAAGTGTAAGGAAGCAGAATTTCTAGATATTAGAAATACAATAAAATAAATAATAAGCTTTCACTTAATAGCAGCTTATGGTTGAATAAGTAAAATAGAAGAAGTAGGTAGAAATAAAAAATATAGAAGATAAATTATGAGATATGAAAAGAAACTTAAGTATTCTCTATATAACCCAACAAGAAACTTTAAAGGAGAGATTCACTATGTGCATGCACAATCATAAGGCTCTAAGGTCCACCCATAGAAGCCATGTAAAAGAGCCAGACATAGCGACATGATTGTAAACTGGGGAGATTGAGGTAGATGGATTCCTGGGACTTCCTGGCCAGATAGCCTAGCCAAATTAGCAATCTCCAAGCCAGTGAAATGGCTGTTTTAAAAGAAGAAAGTAGACAGCATCTTGCATAACAACATACAAGATTGACCTTTGGCTTTCACGTGCATGTGTTCATTCACATACACAGCAACACAATGCATGTAAGACAGACACAGAAGCCAACACACACACGTATCCCCCACATTCTGAGGCAAGCAGAAAGAATTAAAGAGGATTTCAAGCTGTCCTACACAGCTATAGTAATAAAAATCACCTTATATTGTCATAAAAACAGATACATTGATCAATGGAATCAAATCAAAGACCCAAACATAAATCCACATGCTTATTTTGGATAAAGAGGCCTCAATGAAAAAACAAAAGTATATTCAACAAATGCTGCTGGTCTAACTGGATGTCTGCATGTAGAAGAATGCAAATAGATCCATACTTTTCACCCTGCACAAAACTCAAGTGAATCAAGGACCTCAACATAAAACTAGGTACATTGAACTTGATAGAAGAGAAAGTAGGGATTATCCTTGGTCACTGTGGTACAGGAGACAACTTCTTGAACAGAACACTGACAGTGCTGGCACTAAGATTGACAATTGATAAATGGGACCTCATTAAACTGAAAAGCTTCTGTAAGGTAAAGGACAGTATCAATCAAACAAAACATCAGCCTGCAGAATGGGAAAAGATCTTCACCAACTCCACATCTCATAGAGGACTAATATATAAAATATATAAAGAACTCGAGAAACTAAACATCAACAAACCAAATAATCCAATTTCAAATGGAGGACATGTTTATCCAGAAAATTCTCAACAAGGAATCTCAAATGGCTGAGATGCACTTAAAGAAATGTTCAATTTCCTTAGCTATCAGGATAATTCTACTCAAAACTACTTTGAGACTCCATCTTATACCTGCCATTATGACTAAGATCAATAATACAAAGGGCAGGTTGTACTGGCATGGATGTGCAGCAGGGGAACACTTCTCCATTGCTGGTAGGAGTCTAAACTTGTACAGCTACTATGCAAATTAATACAGCAATCTAACTACAAGATCCAGTTATACTCCTCTTGGGCATACACCCAAAGGATGCCTGATTCTATAAGTACACTTGCTCAACTATGTTTTTAGCAGCTTTATTCATAGTACCCAGAAACTGGAAACAACCTAACTATTCCTCAACCAAAGGATAAAGAAACTGAGGTATATTTACACAACGAAGTATTACTCAGCCATTAGAAAAAAAGACATAAAATTCACAAGCAAATGGATGGAACTATAAAAAAATCATCCCGAGTGAGGCAGCCCAGACACAAAAAGACAACATGGTATGTACTCACTTATAAGTGGATATTAGCTATTAAGTAAAGGATAATCACTCTACAATCCACAGATCCAGAAAAATTAGATAAAGAGTAAAGGTCTAGGATGGATGCATGGATCTCCTTGGGACTGGCAAATGAGAATAGATTTGTGTGGGTGGACTGGAGGCAGATGGGGAAGAGAATAGGAAGGATTAAGTCAGGGAGGGATGGATGGAGGAAGAGAGTCTAGGGTGAGATAACTGGAATGGGTGACAATGTGAAAACCTAGTTCAGTGGAAATTTCCTGGAACCTGTGAGAATAACCCTATTGAAAACCCCTAGTAATGGAGGTCAAACCTGTCATCTTCTGTAACCAGGCTAGGTTCCCCATGGTAGTACTGGGACACCAATCCTGCCACAAAAACCTATAACCCATTACCTGTCCTGCATGAAAGATGCACTTTGGCTATGGTAACTCAGAGTTTGTGGGGCAACCAATCAGTGAGTAACTTACTGCCCAAGCCATGAGAGGGAGTCCATGTCTGACACTGGCTTGAAGCGAGATGTAGTGGTGAGTAGTTAATCTGCTTTGACTCCCTGTGGGTCACAAGCATGCTGCACCTACCCAAGAGCTCTGAATTCACAAATGAAAGACATACACACACACACACACACACACACACACCAGCTAATTTTGATGTGCCTTGACTATTTCAATGGTTGGGCACTTCTAAATTTCCCCAGCTAGCACACACTCCCATCCAGTATTCCTGGCTTAACAATTTCTAAGTCTATATTTTATCTTTGCTAGCATGTTACCTTTTACAGAGCACACCTATGGGGCCACTTTCCCTTTTTACCTACATTGCTGGATGATCTCTCTCCTGCAGCTCTTAAACCTGATCCTTCTGCCTCTGAGTCATGGCGAATTTCCATCTCTTCCAATACAAGTTTTGTTGATACTTCCTTAAATGTAACCTCTCTGTGTGACTTTTTCTTTGTAATATTTTTAGATTATGTAAATGGTAACATAACTTGAGAGATGTGTTTCTTCCCGTATTCTGATGAGCACAGCTGTAGACCTTTCACTTTGCTCCTATTGTAAAGACTTACAAGTTTTGCCTCTTCTTATTTGAGAATTGGTACAACGCTCATATGGTTTGTCTTCCACAGTAGTAATTACATTTCACATTCTGAAGAGTTAATCTGATTGATTATAAATAGTTTATTTAACCTCATTTTTAAATGTACTGATTTAAATACCTGGTTATTAATTCATGTCTGAGGAATGGCATATTTCTAGAGAAATATCTTGACTGAAATTTTACAGTTAAAGTGCCTAGAGGCTCACATCACTGAGCACAAGCAAAATAATTTTTGAGTTGACTTGTAATTTTACTGAGACAGAAACCATTCTGTAATTAAATGCCACCAACTAAAGCCAGCTAAAAGGAAATGGAAAGAGCACATGTCCACAAATAGATATCTAACAGTATTCCACTGAAATCTGAAAACTGTAAAGCGACCAATTCAAATGGGGAAAGATGTCACAAAGTAACACACATAAAAACATATCTAGAGCTAGCATTTGTTTTCAACACATACTCTTGCCAGAAACACATGGCAACTAGGAAGAAAATTCCAATTTCACTGCCAGCACAAAAGAGCTAACCTGCCTCCAAATCCAGGGCATTAGGGGTAGGGTATATCCAAAGCATTGAGGGTGTCATCTATACAAAGCATTAGAAGTGTTGTGTAAACAGAGCATTGGGGAGCTAAACGCATGCTTAAGCTGAACCAGAGTCAGTTCACATGCATCTAGAGATTCACTTTTGTAATTGTGGTAACTGTACTGTAGAGATACAGAAATATAATTTTCTGAATATGGCTTTCAGGCAAAAAAAAAATGTAGAATTAACCTACTTGAGGTTTAATTAAGGGCTGTTCTTCTGAGAATGGTTATGTATGAATATCCTGGATTGAATGTGTTCTTTAAGCTTAGTTTTGTATGGCAAAGAATAGGAAATACAAAAGTACAAACTAAATGGAATCCCAAAAGGTTATACATCACTTCTCTTTAACCCCTGGGGAATTATACAACCTAGCTGTCATGGGGTTGTCTGTTCTCTGGCAAAGAATGAGAGTGAATGTTAAATTATTCTAAGTAGCTCATTTCAATTACCTCCAGCCATATCTACCAGGAGACAGGAAAGTATTCTGGGAACAATAAAGTGCTATGCAAATGCTCGTTGTTATAATTAGTATTAAGACCTATTCTCTCTTCCCAGCAGAGGAAAATGGCTAGACATGTTGCAACTTTTAAAACTCCTGGTGTCTCTGAAAACACTAACATGTTTTTCTCCAGTCTTCTCTGTATACAGAAAACTTAAACTTTAATTTTCCAAATTGGCCTTCTCAAACTGATTTCATCCTTCCAACAGAACAAATTATCAGGCCAAATTACCATGCCATGAATTTAAAACTTATAGGCAATTCTTTTAAAATGCTGACTTTTGTTACATTTTTATATTAGTAATATTTTTAAAGCCAGGCAAGGTGACTCATACTTATAATCCTAGACAATACAAGGCTAAGACAGGAGGATTGTCACAGGTTCAAGGCTCATGTGGGCTACATGAGGGGTACTGGGCTAGTGACAGAGACCCAGTCTCAGTGTACAAAGAAAAGGGAAATAAGAAATGTGTAGAAGAAAGGGAGAAATATCTTTTAATTTTCTTTTTTAATTCATTATTTTATTTATTTACATTACAAATGTTTCCCCCTCCTAGTTCCCTCCCAGTCTTCACACCATCCCCCAGTTGGCAGTAGTTTTACCTGAAGACCTAGCTATACCACTCCTGGGCATATACCCAAGGGAAATATTTTTATAATGTGGAAGTATTAGTGGTTTTGAACTACAGAAAAGTTAAAATACCTCAACAAATACATGGATCACTGCACTGTCAATCTGATTTAACAGTTATTGGCTTAAATTGCTATGGCTGTCCCTGAAATCTCTTAAAATCTATAAGATTAATATTATCAGTTTCTATTTATCTCCAACTAAAATACACAACACACACATGCATATATATTTCATATTCCATAGTACATAAAATATATATAATATATACATGTAGATAGAAAGAGATAGCTATAGATTAGATAAAGATATAGACATAAATATAGAAAATGTTACATGAAGGAATAGAACAGAAAAGAAAGCAGACAGTATAAAAATGCTAATTAAATTCAAAAGAAAATATTGATCACTAGTTCTTGGATAAGTACCCAGTGGTAGGATTGTTGGATCACTTAACATTGTAACTTATTGCTATTTACATATTAGTTTATAAGAATAATTTTCATCTTTTAATATTGTGGTAAGAACATGTCCCATGGAGTTTACCCTCTGAATAAAACTCTAAGTAGACATTCTGCTATTATTGACTGAATGTACAAAGCAGACTCTCCAGAGGTTAGTCTTTTCATGTAGTCACTTTTATCCCTGACTGTTGATTGGCAGTTAATCTTTACTCAGGCCCTTCTGGCCCCTGCAAAGTCACTATTCCAGTTTTATGATGTTGTTCTACAGATTTAAGCATTTCCAATATTAGTATAAGTGGACTCGAGGAATATTTGTCTGTTCTATGTTGCTTAGCATCATGTCCTTAAGTTATATTCATACTGTTCCACAGTGCAGAATTTACTTCTCTGTTATGGCTGAATGCTATCCAACAGTTTGTCCACATGTTTTTTCTGTACCCATTCATAGATAGATAGACATTTAAGTTGTTCCCATACTGTGGCTATTGTGAACAGTGTACCAATGAACATAGAAATACTAATATTTTTATTCATAAAAAAGACTGATTGCAGTGCTTTTGGATAAGCATCCAGTGGTGGAACTGTTGGATCATAAAGTAACCCTAATTATTTATAGTTTTAGGAATCTCCGTATTGTTTCTAAATGGATTTTTTTTTTTTCAGAATGAGAGAGAAAAGAACCATTGATCTGGAAACACATATTCAAGTTCAGTAGGTAATGGTCTTTTGCATCTTTAAACAAACACGTCACCGGCACTTCATAAACTAAGTCCAGAAATTGTCCAATAAAGCTTTACTGTATGTAAAATGCTGCAGGTATCCACATTACTTAGATAATTAATATTTTTATCTGTTAGAAATTATTTTAAAGAAAGTGTGTGTATTTGAATGGTATTTTACTTCTTGATAAAGAGGAAAGCTCAGCTTTCCAGGGGCTTGTGCCTAGTAAACGGATAAGCCAGTGTGAAGGTCTTTCCATGCTTTCTCATATTGTTTGCATTTCTGTACAGTATTTGTACTTTGTTACATAAAATACTGGCTTTTCCATATCTCACCTATTAAATAACTTACCAAAATCCTCAGATGCTGCCTTTCCTTAAAAACACATTGAAAATACATCCAGCAAACATTTTAACTGAGTGGACTATTTTGATTATCTTGAGCAGTTTATTTCTTTTGACTGAATTTAGTTGGTTATTCAGTCCTCCTGAGGGAGATATTTATAGACTAAAGCCACCTTCTCAGACTGCTGGTTTCTTCCTTTTCCTTTTCTCCCCTCTGGCACAAGTTTCTGTATGTAACAGCAGAAATACAAATTATGTCCACAGCACTTACGGCACTGGTGAAGGTATCTTCTCTTCTGCTATAAATTTATTAAACATTTTACAAAACAGCGCATCCCTGAAAACAAGGGCTAAATTCCATATAGGATCATTGTAGTTACACCATTTATGATGTTTTAGGTAAAAGAATATTCGAATTATAAAAATGCTAAATTTGAGAACAATAACAATTTGCTATGGGTCTGAACTGGCAGACTAATTTTCAGATTCAGCATATTTATTTTTTTTTTTCGAAGTTTAGTCCAATTTTTCACTCTGGGAAAGGCATTGTTAATTGGTGGTCATTTTCAACAGGGATCTTTTCACCAAGCCTGTGAAATAATATGGTATTGCTGAGAGTAGCAGTGCTATCAAAACCGGAGCATCCTGGGAATGATGAGGACAACCGAGGATCTTTGAGGACGCAGAGACAACTTGCTACATAAGACACCATTCATAATGTATTCACCTGTGTGAATTCAATTACAGGTAGAATACTGATTGGGTAGTTGATGACATGGATAAAGCATCAGAGAAAATCAATGAAATATTTTCAAGTTTTCAGTTTGAAATATCCATAACATTAGGGTAGAACTGAAGATGTAATATGGAAATAAATGGTGCAGGGGAAGATTTTGCGTTTGAACAAACATACAAATGAGAATTTAATTCAATTATTGAAGACGTTTATTAAGTGGCTAACATTTTCTAGACACTTTGTCATGGAAAATGGAAAGAAAGAATGGAAGAGGGAATGAAAGACCTGATTGTCCTCCCTAAATGTCCTCAGTTCTAAAGCAGTGGGAGATTCATGGTCTCTGAAACCTTGACTCCAAGTCCGAGCACTAGAGACAGAACCCCAGGGAGACCACTCTGGAGCACACAAACCATTACATCTTTTAATCTAATCAACACACATACACAGAGAGAGAGAGAGAGAGAGAGAGAGAGAGAGAGAGAGAGCCATCAGATTAATGCCCTATATCAAAGCATGCATCTACTGAGATGTCTCTAGACTCTGAGCACATAAATGGACTAAGAAATAGTAACAACATGAATATTTTAAAAATATTTTTAGAAAAATAAACGATAAAGTAAATAAATATTTTCTTGGCTACTGTTTATTAAATGGAAAAATGCCAGAGGAGTTGAAATGTAAGGTAGAGTAAGTTTTACTAAAACATGAGAGAGCTCAAGAGGTAACAGTGTTGTGAAAAGTTCCCACATACAAACACAGGAGAAAAGCAGGTAAGATGCATATGTAAGAAGGCTGGATTCCATCTCTTGGGGCACAAAATTAAAAGGGACTGGTAAAAGCCAGAGGAAAACATCAAGTCAGATATGGAGAAATAAAAAGGGTTATATTATTAGCTGGCACAGAGAAGAAAGTATTTGGAGAGCACAAAAGAAAGAAAAATAATATAGTCTCTAGACATAAGAAAACACAGAAAAGTATATCTAATACAGGGCTTTCCGACAAACATTTGGGAAAAATATGTATGAAGTAGTTAATAAATAAGTGTACTTTGTTTAAGAAAGCAGAAAAATATGTTTAATGGAGGAATAGGTATATTAGTTCATATTTTATATAGCAAAATCATTTGAACAATAAAGAAAAGAAAATTATTTTGTAGTTTTCTGATCTGGGAAAGTATCCATTCAAGAAATATGTAAAGACGTTCCACCTTGGAATGAGAAGGTCTACCATAGAATAAAGAGGATTATGTTGTTCACATTGGGTCTCCTATCTACAAAATCCGCATGTCCAGAAAAGAAAGTAACATAAGAAAATAGAAAACAGGAAGAATAAACATTTCTAAACAGCCAAAAAAAGTCGTATTTTGTCGCCGGTAGATCGGCTCCGAGGTCAAGAACGCTCACTGCTCCCTTGCTAACTCAGTTCTCAACACCCTCACAGAAGCTCACAACTGCCCAAAACAGCAGTTCCAGGGTGTCGGGCTCTGGTCTCTGTGAGCACCTTTACGTGCATGATGCACATACATTCACGCAGGCACACACATACACACAAATGTACATAAACAAAATGTTAAAAGAAACCGTATAATGGCCTTATACGTCCCAGACAGTTCCTAGTACAGTCTCTGACATGTCGTTGATGACTGAGTTAGTCAAAGAGGAAATTCCCAGACCCCCACTTTATAGTAACTTAAAAATGCTCGTACGCATATGCTATCTATTTTAATATCTGTGAGAGATTAGCAATGGAAATAAGTAAACTGTCAAGAATAAACTGTACTCAGATGTATTATGTGAGAAAAAGATCTATTAGAAATAAACAATTGCAAACTTTCAAAGACCAAAGTAGTAAATAACTGTGGATCAACTGTGGAAGGATGCAAAGAATGCTCACTCAGAGTGACTGTTTGAGTGATTCCTGAAGGAGCTACACATGGTGACACAAGGCGGTGAGATGCTAACCACTGTGGTCACGGACTTGCAAACCATGTTTAGGGAGCGGCTATCTCACACCACAGTGTCCCAGCCGCAGAGGTATTTCAGAGAAAGGAAGTCAATGTCTGCCTCTAGAAATGTCATTACCTATGGAGGGAGATAATATTTTTCACAGACTTGGTACGTGATACTTGCCAAGGTAACTGAGGAACTCACAATCCTGGACACCACTGTCCCCAGCGACAGACTAACAAAGGACTCTATAAAATGTCTGGAAGCTTCTCCTAGGCTGTTCTACAGTGCCCCCTATACCTAAAGGAACAGAGCCACTCGTGGTATGCTTCCTTGACCCTCAAAACGCTCTGTTAGACAAGAAAACTTTCACGCAGGAACCACACAGTTGTAACGAAAGGCGTGAACAGTGACTAAATCCCGTGCTTTGAAACAGTAAGCTTCAGGAAGGGGGTTCGTACCCCTGAAGGAACTTCTCAAACTAAGGCTCCACTGGGTTCTAACCACCGTTTCCCTCGGTGTCTTTCTTTCCTGTATGTGGCTGTGCACATTAAGTTATTAAAATAAATCTTTGAGGGTTTTCTATATTTAAATGTATGGCTTGATAAATTAACATATACATTGTTCTTTAAGAGGAAAAAAATGCCCCTTAGTGAATATTCTCATGCTAAACAGTACGTAATATGAAAGAAAACCAGCGAGGACTAGAAGTCTGGCTTTTAAGCTGGATCAAGGAAAGCTGTGACTTACTCCAACGTAGGAGTTTAACGCGGAATATACAACACAACCTTAGAATCATTTCCACACTTACTTCTAATTTCTAAATGAGATGCTATCATATAATGACCAACCACTTTCCAGCACCCTATTATGAATGGCAGAAACATTGTCCCACATCATTGTGGAAACCAGGCTGGGCCCACACACAGACAGAGGCCCAGGCCTCTCTAGCAATGCTTCAATAAATGAATTTACCGAGAAGATTTTCAACATCAGTCAGGAGTAGGTTTTGGAAGGGCCTTATAAATGACTCTTGAAGAGATAGAGGGACTTTATCTCTTCAAGGATGAGGGACTGAAAGGGCTGGCAGGAGTCAGACTCCTTCAGTCCAATCAGTTCACCGCCCAGAAATCCTTGCCCCCAAAGCCGCATGGTCTCCAGTCAGGCATTGTGACTCCGAGGCTCCACGCTGAGGCGTAGGATGTGGCAAGTGGTCTTGGCAATTTTCATTCTGGCATTTCACGAGGGAAATGTCACGGAGTTGCTTTTGTTATATTTTGTGAGGGCCAACCTAATTTTAAAAAACTGACATGAAATTTTTAAAACTTGTATTTGTCAATGGTCTATTTGAAATCACCTAGCAAACTTTGCAGGGGCAGTCCCGTCATAACAACAGTAAAAACATAGAAAGTATGCAGAAAGGCTTCGGCCCGCCCCTTTTATTAAGATCCTCCGTGCTTCTCTGAGGTAAGGTTCCTGATCTCAGCGAAGCATAGCAGACAGGAGAGATGGGCAGTGGTGAAGCTGTTGATTGACTGTGTTCCCCTGCTGCCCGCCCTCCTCACCGCTCCTCCTGTGGCAGGCACATCAGGGCCTCCAGCATGGACAGCTCCAGTTTAAGGGTACCACACTGCTCCCCTTTGCACCCAGACATCCTTTAAATCGCAAATTTAACTATAGTTACTTATATATTCTTGGCAGGAGTGTTTTCTGTAAAATAAAAATATATCTATTCATCTACATATTATTCATATGTATGTTATATATGTACATATATTTCATTTTATCTTTTCTTTACATATGATACTTTCTGCGATATATATCCACTGGTTTGTAAGGAAAATTTGTAATTTTAGGTACTGTAATCCAAGACCAAAGATTTTAACAATGGCAATCACTCTGTCATTTTCTTTTTAGTAGGCAAATTGCTCATGTAACTTTACCTTAAGGAGAGCTATTTTCAATGACATTTAGGTTAAAATTAGTGAAAAGTCAGACTTCTATCTTTATCTAATAATTTCTAATGCAGACAAAATGTTATGGCTTTAACTGATTATCTTAAGGAAACTGTCTTACATCTGGCCAGTAGTTTACATAACCTAGGGACCTCTTTTCCAATCTTTAACAAGGGTAGATTTTTTCACCTAATAGTTTTTAGTTTTTATATTAGAACTTTGTGAAATATACTTGTGAACAAATGAGCAAAGGTCTCATTTTTGTTGCTCTCAGTTATGTGGGGGGAAAAGAAGTAGAATGCAATTAATTATCTTAGTGAGTTTCCAAATGCTCAAAGCAGTCTTCCCTGTTGCCAAGGATACAGGCATCCTGTTTACAATAACCGTTCTGTCAACAAAACTGAAGTTCATTAGAACCACCAGTTACAGAGTAGAACTATCGCAAAATCCCCCTAAATTTATAAAACGTATGTCTTTCAAATATTCCACTTTCAATATTCTTTAGTAGCAGTTTTTCCTGCAATATGTTTTTAAGTGTCACTTTAAAATGATTAATATTTTAGAGTATTTTAAAACAAAATACAGACTTGTCTTTATTACAGTTCTGTTGGAGAAAACATGATTGTTTAATAGTTCAAAATATGTTTGTATTTTTACAAATACTCTAGTCAGGGATAAATGTTAAAAACCTGTCAGTACAGAAGGCTAATCACACCTAAATTAGGTGATTTACAACGTTCACCGTGTCGAGCCCTTTTAGGTGATTTTCAACGTTCACCGTGTCGAGCCCTTTTAGGTGATTTTCAACATTCACTGAGTCGAGCCCTTTTAGGTGATTTTCAACGTTCACTGTGTCGAGCCCTTTTAGGTGATTTTCATGTTGATTAACTTATATGTGGGGCTGGATATTTATTTGGCAGTTAAAAAGAGGCTGAAAGAATTAACCCTATTTAGAAAACATCAGAACAAAAATCAAACATTCTAGCTGGAGAATGTGAAGGAAAAAAGGCATCTTGTAACCCCATTAACTTAGTTTTAGTGAAAGCTTGCCTGATGATCAATTTTATTAGGTTTAAAATGACACAGGAGATGACGGGGGAGCAAGAGGAATTGAGGAAGGCAGGTGAGACACAAGAAGTCATGTGACAAGAAAATGGGAAGAAGTTTGCGGAGGCCCAAGAATGGGGGAATAAGAAAGAATTAGAGAGCAGAAAGGACAAAAATAAATTTTGTTTGAAAAATAATGCCATAAAGACAAATTCCTTATAATCTAATAAAAATTGAAATCTTCTTAAAATGTTTTATTTTATATGTGGTGATTCAACTTCGAAACTAAAAAAAAAAATTCTGAAATATTATGTTTGGACACAGTTTGGCTATGAACCCAAAACAAATTTTTAAAGAGACAACCCCTCTGAGTGGGTCAAGATGACGAATCCTTGGTGACTAGATAGACATGCTTCTTATCTCACAGTTGGTCAGTGGAATTCAAAAGGAAGCCTGACGTTTAAAATACATTTGAGGAACATAAAGGATTAAGACATTTTTAGATAATTTTGCAATGAAAATTTTATATAAAATTGTAGTATGTAGTAAGAAATAAAATCAAGTGCATAGCTAATATCTACAGCACCCCCCACCATCCCCTTTGTAAGGTAGGATCTCCCTACGCTGTCAGAGTTGGCCTGCAACCCCTAGGCTCTCTCTTAGCATCCAAGTAGCCAAGACAGAAGGCATGTGCTCTCTCGTCTGTCAACTGCTCCATGTGTTTTAACCAGGTCCTATGCTATGGTACTGAGACATTTTACATTAGGAAAAACAAGTTTCCTTTATAAAAATTTTCATTTGAAAGGTTTCAAAAGTCACGATGCTAAAGAAAGCAAAGGCTACATGTAAGATATCTGACCATCAGTGCCAGAGCTCGTGCTGCGTCCAAGTGCTCTGGTGTTCTACTCCAGAACGGAAGGTCTCAACCAACTGTCCAGTAGAAAGTACTCTACTCTTACTCAGAACCTTCCTTCCCACTGCTTCACTTTCTCGTTGTCAGTCGATGTCCAAAGAGAAGGGAAAATCCCAGAAATAAATAATCTGTAACCTTTAAATTCTATGCGGTTCCAAGTAATATGATAAAACACCACTTAAACTTTCTCTAAGTTCTATCTAGGTCATAAGTTATGTTTTGTCTGGAACCCATGCTGTATATGCTTCCCACTCTTTGGTCAATGAGAAGCTTGCATGATTATGAGACTACAGTGGTCCTATAGTGCTTGTATATACACTTTCACACTGCTTGCAACTTCAGGAGTCTACTGAGTGTCATAGAATTTATCCTCCAGAAAAAGAAGGGCACTCACTATCTTATCAAACTGTACCATCTTATTTTATAGGTATATTTATATATGTTATATATCTTAATGTAAAAAAAATAATGTAATAATAATAATAATGTAAAAGTATTAGAATATATCTTTAAAATAGTTTTGACCATAGAAAAGCCAACCAATGAATACCCAGGCATCTCCCCATAAGCATCTACATTTTACATTTATGTTCTAGTACTGCTTTTGAGTCCATGTACTCTGATCAAACTCAAATCCACATATTCACTTATGTTAGTGTAACATGTACCCACCTAGGGTTTTATTCACTTATCAAAACTATTTACTGAACGTCTGTGATGCACTACCAGTGTGTGAGGTACTGATGATGTAAGATTAATAATAAACAGCTTCTACTCTCTATAGATGACTGTGTAGTGTGGAAGGCAGCCACTCATGCATCTAAATTATAATGTACTGTACTAAGTATGTTAAAATGTCTGAAAAAGAACCACAAAGAAGACTGTTACTGAAACAATTACAATGCTTCATAACTTGGGGCTACTATATTCGGTTCCAGTTTGTGAAGGAGTTTCCATTCAGAAGGTAAAACAGGACATTGATGAAGAAAAAAGTGGAACTGTCCTGAGACAAGGCCAGCCAACATGATAAAAGTTGGTGTGGCAAAGATGGCGTATGTGATGGAAATGTGACACTGTGTGAGCCGGAAGAACATGTCTGGGTCCCTCCATAAAGCAGCTTGGATTCTGTGCTCCAAACCAGCACTCTATTTATCAAGTTTGCTGTGCACCTCTATTAGGATGAATCCCTTACTCATATATATCTATGCACGGATAAGCATATAGGCCAATTATAGAAAGACACTAAAGCACAAATTTCAAAATACAAGACCAAAGAAAACCAAATGGATGTAAGATTTTATTTTACACACTGGTTCACCCTTCTGGCAACTTTAGAAACGATTCCTTTAGGTGGTGTCAATTTAGAAGAGATCTAAAGATGAAGGAATGTTGCAATCAATTTGGCATTTCATTTAAGAGATAAATCCAAAGAGAAGTGTCAAACATTTGTAGGAGAAAGCCTGCTACAGGGAGGTAGGAGCAGATCTAAGTTAGCAGCGTGAAGCAGAGCAGGGCTATGGCTAAGGGAGGTGTGAGGTCTGCCATCCCTACCTTGATGCATTCCCTGTGTCCCCTGCATGTTTTCCTCCAGACCATGTTAAGGAAGGGAGAAAGACAAATGGAGGGGAAATATAGCACAAACAGCAACATTTACTGGCCTTATTTGGACAGCCAATAGGTAAGTGTACAGATAATAACCTCCATAGCCTTCTGAGTTTTCAAGACATACATAAAACTAAAAATACAATGCATTTGCATTGCTGTATTTTTAAATCAATTTCATTAACTAATGGAGAATTTTGATACTCGTGATTATTAAACGCTAATTTTCCTCACAGAAGCTGAGGAGTTTTGTTAAATTCTGTGAAATGTTGACACGTGAGAATTTTTTTCCCTGAAAGTGACTAAACATTTCATACATCTGCAGATAGGTGCAAAACTGCTAGCAACTCCCTCGTTCAGTTACAAAATTAATGAGTGTTCAGTGAAGCCATAACAAAGAACTCTCCTCTGGGCATGTTATAAAAATGTGTCTAGGTTTCATATCTGTGCAATCTCTTGCTTGAGAGCCAGTGGTTTGAAATATGCACATTTATTTAAGATGACAAATACCATTAAAAGTAATTCTTTTGATTTTGCTCATATGTGAACCCCTGTCTAACCTTGTCCACTCCTACCTTATAATGGAAGCTTTTCTAGAAGGGGATAAAAAGCAGTTGATTAAATTTAATGTTCTCTTTATTTTATGCAACAGCTGAGAGATATAAAGATCCATTGCACTCTGCGTGTCACCAAAGTAACCAATCGATTGTACCAGATATTCTTCATGAAGGACAATTTTGGCCCAAATGAGCTCAGAAGGAAAGGATTTACTTTCACCATGACAACTTTTCAATTGAAATTCAGTACCTGAATTTCAGCCCCTGATTTGGGGCATATTCGTTTCAGTCTCTCTCCAACAGAAGAGCTGCTTTAGGGAAGGACCACAGGTTGGGGAAGCATACAGGATCATATACCTAGCAAATGATGACCGACATTTGGCATGTGTCCATCATGCCCTAGGACAAGATGGAATACATTGCATTTTATCTTTCCTGTTTCCCTTTCTACATGTTCTGAGAATTTTCTATAATTCATACACACTGTTCCATTGTATAACTACTTTTAGTCACTAATCCCCATACATGAAAAACTGACAATCCCTAAAAAACTTAGAACAAATGACTCCTTCTACATCAACAGTCCCACTTCACATTTATAGGATAATCAGAGTATCTGATACTAAGTTTAATGAAATAGTGTTATGGACTCTGGACAGTAAGAAGCACAGGGGAGAATGAGAATTCCAGAACTTCTGGAGCAAGGTAGACAGATCCTCTACTTTCTATTTCATGAGGGGAATTTTTTTTTTTTTTTTTATGATTGAGACATACAGTGTCCCCCAAGGTCTCATGTGTCTCATGTCTTGGTGCCCAGCTGATGGCACCACCGAAAGGAGACTGAATCATTAATGTGATGGATAGATCAGTCTATTGATGAGTTCATAGATGAGTGGATTATCAGGAGGAGAGCCTAACAACAAGTCAGTCATTGACTGTATGTACTCTCTTTTAGAGTTCTTATTTTTCCACTCATGCTTTGCAGAATTTGTCTAGTTGAAAATATCTTTAGTTTGCATGATTTCTAAGATGTCAGTCATATGGGAAGGAAATGCATATCCTAGTTAGAATGACATAATGCCACATCTTCATAACATTTATAATGCATGCATAGGACAAACTTGAACAATTTGACTTTCAAGGTTGCCTCAAAAAAATAAATTGTAGTCTTTGATGTGAAGAAAGCTAAACCATAGCTACCTGTTCATGACTATGTAATTGACAATACCATTATACATAAAAACAAAACAAAAAATATCTGCCATGAATTCGGTGTGGAACCTTATGCCAGACTTAATTCTTAAACAGTAGGAACAATTTTCTACTGGGCAATTATTTGTATCAGTATTAATGATATGATCACTTAAGATACTGTATTTATACTTTAAGGAGTCGATTAAAATTAATTTAAATTTGTGTTTCTGTGATTTGTCCACTAATAAGAGTGGGGTGTTGAAGTCTCCCACTATTATTGTGTGAGGTGCAATGTGTGCTTTGAGCTTTAGTAAAGTTTCTTTTATGAATGTGGGTGCCCTTACATTTAGAGCATAGATGTTCAGAATTGAGAGTTCTTTTTGGTAATTTTTTTCCTTTGATGAGTATGAGATGTCCTTCCTTAACCAGGAACATGTCTCAACTTCCTTTCATAGAAGACTCCATGAGAGATTTCTTTTTCTATTTCTGTCATGTTTAATGTTCCAAATAGATTTCAAAAACTGGTTGAGTGCATATTACGTTTAGCTTCAGAAGATATCATGTATATTTAAGAGGCATTTAACTATTATAAATTATTTTGATGACTTAAAAATGTCAATAGTGAATTGTACAATTTAAAATAAATTTTATTAGTTTAATAAAAAAGAAAAATTAATTTAAATATTTATAATAAAGACAGCAGGAATATAAGATGGAACATTAGGTGGTTACTGTCTGAGATTTACAATAGGCAGAATATTTTCTCAAAAGTTTCCAGCCAATCAGCAATGGTCATCTTATATCTATTCATAAATTTTCACCACAACCAGGAAAATATAAAAGAAGAGAATGGGTAGGTTTCCCAGGTTCCAGTGGATGGCGCCATATTCATGCATACGTGGGCAGCACTAGCTGGACTTAGTGAATTATCAAGAGAAAGTAACGAAGTTGGGAAGGGCATGTTATGGGGGTACAGACAGTACTGGAAGGGGAGGTTGGTCATTGTATACATATATGCATGTATAAAATTCTCAAAACTATTTTTTGTCACCTCTATTCATTACTTCCAAAACAATGTCATCTGGACGTGGCAGTATCTGCACTCATTCACTCAAAGCAACTCTGGTTGCCCACACTAGCCTTGCAGAAAGAGAAAGCCAGGCGATATTCCAGCATGGATGACCAGCATGGAACATCCCACCCCAACTAAGATGTTGTTGGAAGCTGACAGATGCTGTGGGAGAAAGATTCTGATGTCTCTATGGAAGTGTTCCAGTAGAACACTCCACGCCGGACATAAGGCAGCAATAATCAGGTTAAGTGGGCTAGAAAAATAGGAAAAAATACAACAAACTAGGAAGGGGTAATGAGGCAAGATCTGGGAACAGGTGGAGAGGGAAATGGTTAGCAAGTAAGATCAAAACACATTGTATGCATATCATAAAATTATCAAAGAATAAATAAAGCATTATAATTAATAACTTAAATATTTTAAATAAAAATATTAATAGTGTATACCATTCTAGCATATATATATATATATAAAGTGGAAATAAAAGCTGCAAGTATATCTTTCCTTTAGGTTTTGAATGTGTGTGGTTGCATGTACACTTGTGTGTGTGTGTGTGTGTGTGGGTGTGTGTGTGTGTAGGTACGGTATACAGGTGTGCGACTATGTATGCAGGCACATATACCAGTGCCTGTGCATATGTAAAGGCCATAGCAGTACCTTGCTCTGCCACTCTAAACTTTATGCACTTGAGACTTGATCCCTCAGTGAATCGGGAGTTTTCCATTTTTAGCTAGACTGGCTGGCCAGCAAAACCAAGCTTCACTCCTACCTCCACTCCCATAGCACAGATGTGGCCATACCCAGACATTGCACTCTGGGAATCATAGTTCATGTACTCGTGCTTGTATAGAAAACAACCTTATTTATATACATATACATATATATCATATACATATATATTATATACATACACATATACATTCCTAACCTATTATACTGAAAACTGCTATAAGAAAATATGCATATAATATAGCTGAAGAATTTATACAGACTGGCAGGGGAGGGGAGGGTTGATCCAAGATTTTCATATACTTTCTGGTTTTGTAAAAGAACAGACTTTTAAGGCTATGTGAGGACTTACATAATTTTCAAGTTTTAGATATACTTAGCAGATGGAGAGGCTAATCAAAATGAAATTCAAGTGTGGAAAACTTGTATGTATATATTTTTTTAATTCAGCTTAGAGTCTACACTGAAGGACCCCATTGGATAACTGCTTGTCAAACAATTTGCATAGCTTGACCTGAATTTGCCCCTTACTAGGGTCTTCTGCTCTGTTCTTAGTCTCAGAAAAAGTGTTTCTTGTGCTATGTCCCTCAAATCACAATTTTAAATAAATATTTTGCCAATCTGGTGATTCCTAAGGTATTACTGACTCTCCCTAGAAGGTACTTTGTGGAGATCTGTGAGCTCTCTCCCTGGCACATGGGCTTTGACTGTGTGGTCAGACCTATGGCTTATATGCCAGTGGACTGACTGTTCTGAGACTAGACCTCTTAAAATTATTCTTAGCTGTTACCTCATTTTGCTACATTGGGATTTAATGGTCTTCTAATATGACTAAATTAGCTATATTAATTTAATTTTAATAGTTAATTTTGTTTGGAGTACCACGTGTTGGTGCATAAGATGCACTACATTTAAGTCTGAAAATTAATGTTAAAAGTGTGTGGTCAAGAGCTCCCCATTCTATGTGAGAAACACATTTATTTATTTATTTATTTATTTATTTATTTATTTATTTAACTGTTCCCTCTCTCACGATTTGCCCTTCCTGCTAAACTGTCCTATGCTTATTGGTTCAGGGTGAAGCATCAAATGCTACTAAATCATTACTGATTTTCATATTTATTTTTTCACATATGGCATATAGATATAGAAAAAATAGAAACATAAAGATTGGTCTTATCTTCTAGAGCTTCCTTAAATAATCTCCAGTTATTTCTATAACTGGAGACACTGCTGAGAATTACTAAAATGCTTTCCTTGAACAAAAGCAAGGGAGTGTAGAGGGACAGTTTAGCCATTTTCCTGAGAGGATTGTGAGTGATATTATTCTGAATTTGTTAGAGTCACACTAACATATAACCTATAACATATAACATAAAACCATAGGGTTCAGCAATTCAATCATGAAACACTACTAAGCCTTTTTAAAGAAAATAGGATCTATCCATTGTTTCATTAACATTGTCCGTCTAGATATAAATGTTCCTAGATCAACTATGATAGCAAGCAGTATAATTAGACAGGTTAAATATGCATGCATATATGTATGTATGTGTATATGTATGATGAATGGATCCGTTGTAATAACTAACAAAATACACAAAGGCACCAAGATTTCTATAAAGTAGGTATTTAAATACTTTTTATAGTTTTGTTTACTTGTATTTTGAATTTTTAGATTTTTTTCACAATGACCATGTATTATTTTATAATCAGAAAAACTGATTTTAAAATCTACCTCCGATGATAATTATATATAAAAAGAAAGTATAAGAAAATACAACAAAGCATTTTGAATAGCTGTCCCTTAGTGGCCATGTTGTTGCTGTTCTGTAATATTCAGTAAATATTTGTTGAGCAAATGAGTAGATTTTCTTTTTTATTCTTTCTAACTCAAAACATTTGGAAGGAGTAATTATAACATTTTTTCTTAAGAAAATTGGAAAACATCAAAAAATTAGATATTGATGTTAGCCTTTAAAACTAATTTATCTCCTCTTCCAAAATTCAAAAATAATCATAACAAAAACTCAATACTAAAAATATAATACCTATTTGATATATCCAGAAATTATCAACCATACAAGCAACCATATCCTGGTCATTTTATACTGAGTCACCTTACATACTGGGTTTCTACATTTTAAATAAGACCACCTAAACAGTATCAGTGAAGTTATTTATCACGAGATTTTCTACTCGGTACCTGTGAGTTATAATTTTCCCCCCAAATTATAGTATCTATGGAAGGGATCTACAGATGCTGATCGTGGTTGATGCTAAAGAACTGCAGTTACCCTTAGTTAAAACCAGGAACTGAGGCCATGGTTTGCAGCCTCTTCGTAGCAATGAGCACACAGAAGGAACGGTTGTTCTACCTTTAAATGACTGAGCTACTGCTAAAACCTGTAGCCTGTAAACTATGTAATGCCTTTTTAAATGGTAGACATAAGTAGCTTGGCCTCTGAGTATGCCTACGGCAAAGCACATGGCACGCCAGTGTCTGCTGAAAAGTTCTCCTCCCCTCATCTCCTCCATACTTTTCCCTCTGTCTTAAAATTTGAGTAGATACCTATTAGACCGTTCGTCAGATGTAAGAGGATACGAAAAATAATGGACAGTTTGTTTACTCCAGAATAAACAGGCATTTGTTTCCAGGCATCCTGGAAGTTAATTTACCCATACGCTAGAAAAAAAAATCATTTACCATCTTGATGATCTTTTTTGAATCTTTCATGTCTCTAGATGACTTACAGCTTCCTGATATACTTACATACTTCTTGATATTTTTGAATAAATATTAAGCGAGTAAAGATTTTCAATTTCCATCTAATTAAGATGAGATTGAGCAGTTATGTTTCATAGATACCTGTCAAGCATATTCTAGAAATAAAATACAGGCCATATCTTTAAAAACAGAGAATATGTAACAGTGATGTGAATGTATCAAAACATATCATGAAATAGTCAATGAGCCTTTCCCGCTCATATATGAGGGAATGGAGTGGCAGTTGTTGGAAGACATTTATTATTTTTACACAAAAAAACAAGCAAGCTTTCATTTTCAAATAAAAATTGTGTTTGTAGATGCAGCTGCCAGTTGATTTATTAAAAAATTCCAGTATCCAGGTGTTTGCATAGAAAAGGAAACCTGAGAAACCCTATATTCTTAAAGATTCATTACTATCTTTACATGATTTAAATAATTCTTATTTATTGTGTGAATTTTACAACTAAAAATATGGATGTAGATATCTAAATATCTATGCTTTAAATTTTAAAGGCTTTAAGAAGAAAAAGCAGGTATGGTTTTAATAAAAAGATTTACCAACTTGTTTAAATTACTGCTAATTTTAAATACATTTAAAATATTCTATGCCCTCCAGGTAAGCTCACTTAATAGGTTAATTTATTCTAATATTATATAATCAAAACAGGATTCAAGCAAACTATATTTGAACTGAGATTAACATAATGAGATCCCTGTAATAGAAAGTCTTATCAGCTCCCTGCAATTATCAAATGTTCTAATTTAACTGACAGTCAAACAATACAGAGGACAATTACAAAAATTCCAACGTATTGTGAAAACATTTTTACTTTATTATGCTGCAGTCTTGGGGGAAGGGGAAATAAGCATTCTCCTCTAGCAATATGAAATGATTTCTACTTAAAGCATACATGTAATAAGAATCAGTTTGTGCTTCACATGAGATTCCAAGAGAAAATACCATTTCCTTCTGTAACATGAATAGTTGGAAAGTGAAAGAAATGAAACTAAATTAGGCATGTGCAGCAGATTTTAAGGGGCAAAGCTCATTCATGTTGAGAGATTTCCCCAAATTGAAATCTAGTGTACCCACAGACACTGAGAGATTTTGCAGTGGTAAAATACTCCAGCCCACAGCCTTTGCCCCCACTCCACTTCCCAAGACAGAAGAGAATTCTTGCAAATTTTGCTTCAGAGACTATGCAAAGGACAAAAACAGTCACTCTTATTTATCTTTCATCAAAACAAAAATTAACCCAAAGCTCATCCATAAACAAACGTTACATACATTTTGGCCAGTTAAATCACCTTGCATGAAAAGCAAGATGTTGGCGGAACCATGGGGTAAGGGTAAAGGGCCTAATACTGTTGAATTTGAGGCATTGGCTCAGTTACAACTAAAGGCATAATCTTGTAAAAGCCCCATAGCCTCTGTGCCTTGAGATCCTTAATTAAAATAAATTCCTAATATCTGTTAAGTAGCTTTCTATAGGAGAAACTAGAGAACTGGGCAAACTAGCATGCAATTGCCTTTTCAAGGCTTCAATATTCTACAGTTATGTAAAACTGATGAAGAAACAAAACCAAAAATTAATAGAAGCACCTATAATATAAATTATTATATAATATATAATTATATAATATATAAATAGTCATATTTTCTATCTTAAAACTTAAACAAAATTTCCTTATTCTCCCTTGATATTACATTTATATTATAGCCATATAGTAGTGTGATCTTAGAAGGAATTTAGGGAAAGGAATCAAAATTATTGTAATAGAAAATGCATGTAAAATAATGCTTGATCCATTAGACCAATACTTCACATATTGTGCTAAGATAAACCATTGTACCAAATCCCCCACTATTTGTATAGCTAGAAATTGAAGCATGTCCTTTCACAAGCTAGCCAAGCACTTCCCGTGAGCAATATATAGACCCAGCTCAAGACAGGGTCTTGCTGTACAGCTCAGGCTGGCCTTGACATCATAATCCTTCTGCCTTTGTCTCCTGAGTTGAAGATTCAGGTGTTCACAGCTACACATAGCCACGTCACTAAATTCTAAATATGTAAATGCATTATAATTTAATATTTTCTTGATAATTTAAGAACATTTCAACTAAAATAAATTCCCATAGCTTTTTTGCAATTTGAAGTGTTAAAAGTTGGTCTAAAGTCAAATAGCTTAACTGAAATCTTCTTGCATACCCAGTAACTACATGATCTAAAGCAATTTAGCTTTAATGTGATATGGTATCATCCTCATTAAAATAAATTTTTTATAGCTTCTATCATGTACATAATGAAGATGAAATGAAAAAATGTACTTAAAGCACACAGCCCTGAGTCATGCAAGCTTAGGACGTGAAAAGAGTAAACTTTTATTTTCACGACAACTGAGTTAGCAAACACTCTCCAGAGGTACAGAAACAATATAAAAGACAGGAGAGATGATGGAACGAATAAAAACAGAGATAGACTTGAGAGTAAGAGTGTGAGGCAGAGATTATAAATGGTCATCTATGAGACTAAGCAGTGTCAGATCTGCAGGGTGAAGTTTCGAGGAGCCAATTGGTCCATCCGTACAATGGTGTAAGTTTTAATATGAATCAAAGGCTCAAGAACTGCGTGGCTGATGATGTATGTGCTGGTCTAATCCAAAGACACAAGAACAAAGATCACCATCGCCAAAAGAAGAAGACAGTGCATGCCCTACTTCAAACAGAAAGGTAGTATGCCTTTCCTTCAGCCCTTAGGTATAGATCTCAATTTTCTTCTACACTCAGACAAAATGCTTTATTAGATATTTTTCGAGTGCTAAGTATTCCAGGATACAAGGACAAGGTCAGACAAACAACAGCAAAACCTATATACTCGTTTATTGAGAGCTCTGTTAAGGATTGTTCATTCCTTTGAAAATTAGAAACTTTCAAAGCAATACTTTACAGAGTATATGATCAAAATATACAGCCCCTTTGACACTCTGCATCTGTAGCTGCCACATTTATGCTTTGTTTTATGCTCTGTTTCAGAATGTCAGCATCTCACTGGGTATTCTAGAACATTAGCATGTTAGCATTTACACAATTAAAGTTCATATTTTCACATGCCACATTTTTTAGTCAAAGGTACTAATATCAATACTTTCTTCATATAATTTCCATGGCTATTGAATATATGGAATTTATAAATAATTTACATATAAGTGATACTAATTTTATATTTTATTTCCATTATAGATTATGTGATCTATATGTACACTAGAAATTATAAATATATGTTTGTTTATAGATTTAGTTTCATACATATGAAATTATGTATGTAGGTAATTCATCTTAATATAATATATTTTACTTAGTGAAATTAAGAGAAAAGACAAAATATTTGTTACATAGTAACAAATATTAGCTCTAATAGATTAGAGAACCATTCCTTCCAGAGAAACTTGTCTTTGACAAGAATAGGCTTCATTAGCTAGAGCAAGTAATTAGGCATTGAAAGAGGCTCTCTCCTGTGTCTCCACATCACTTATTCTATTGTCTGTTGTGACTGGCAGAGATACTTTTGTAAAACCTCAACTTTTTTTATTGGAGTCTTAAAAACCCAAATTTATTACATAAAATACCCTTTCACATAAGAGTAGCCCAAATTATATAAAGACTTTGATTATACCTAAACACTTCTTATATATGTGTATCTATATCAACATATATTTATGACTATAAATATACCCATAAGTTATATTTTAGGTGATGGAATAGACTAAAGGCATGTACATCCTAAAAAGTTTGCCTACCACTATATACTATGTCAGCGATGTATCAGGTTACATTAAAACACCTGTCAAAAAAAAAAAAAAAACCTCCTGTCCTGTGCTAGAAATGTCATGCAGGAGTGGAAACAAACAAAAAATTTTCATAAAACAAATTCTCGCATACATATAACTTCCTGCAACTCTGGTCACAAGCTTCTGGTAATGCCAGAAGCTATTTTTAAACTCCCTTAAACAATCTTGATTGCTATAGCCAAACAACACCAGAACCAGTTCAAAATTCATCTCACCATTTATCAATGATCCATTCACTGACTTTCACCATACCACTCTCAGCTGCCTCACAGCAAACTGTCCTGAGGTAGAACCTTAAATATACATATACCTCACACAGTTCCTAGGAAGTGAAAGCCTTAGAGTGGTGCTCGGCTTCAGTGTAGGGTCTCAGGAGGTTACAACCATGCTTGGACTGGAGCTTCCAGTTCCAGAGGACTGGAGGACGTATAGACTAGGAACTGACTATAGACTGCATTGTCTAATAGCAGTTCATCTTCAACAGGGATGCTGGAATAGCCTAAAAACAGGCAACTGTTTTACTTAGAGCAATTTATCCAAGAGAGAGCAAAGCAGAAGCCAGAACATGGTTTAGGTTTTAGCTTCAGGAGTGATAGACTGTTGTTTCTACTGTCGACTGTTGGTAACACAGTCCATTCTCCACACAATATGAGAGGACCTCATAAAAACATTAATACTTGAGAATTTCTCATGGGTTCTTCTTCCAAACCAAAAAGAATGTCAAATGTAGTTTTTCAGAGACACTATGCATTGTAAGAATAACTTTCTTTTACTAAGTGGGAAATGAATTCAATTTTTTTGGGGGTTTTGTGTGTGTGTGTGTGTGTGTGTGTGTGTGTGTGTTTGGTATTAAAAGCTGGACATCATTTTTATAAATTCTGGATGTTGATCCAAGTTTTTTGTGAAGTGCTTTATACAGATACACTGACTGTGGATCAATAATAAGACTGAAGCTCTGCCCACATGTGCAAAATCCTTGACAGTGCCTTGGACTAGAGTGGCGACTGAGATAAAGTGGTTTTTCAAACTTCACTACCAACCACATAGCAAACAGATCATAGTTACTAAGGATACAGAATCTGCAATAAAACATCCTTCAATTTCCGTTTTAAAAGTTGAACAGTAGCGTAGTGAGAGGCAAAGCAGTGGACCTCTGTGGCTCATGCTCCCTTTATTGTACAGACCTGGTAAAGCCTGGTTTTCTTCTTTATTTAATGCCACTCATTTGGTTTGATTTGATGAGGGTAGGAAATACATCTCTGATTTTTATCATTAACATAAAAGGTAAAAAAAAGGGGGGGGAAGAATTCACACATAATATAATTTTTCACTAAATGAGAAAAATAATTACTCTAAAGAATTTTTAAAAACTTGAGCACACATGGCCACTTTAGCTGGGGTTGGGAGAGCAGAGTTTGCTTCCAAATTGCTCGATCCTGGGCTATCTGGGAGGACAGCAAGTGCTGAGGGGTTTAACAACTGAACGCAAACACATACTTTTCTCATCAGCAATTGTACTTAAGATGAAAAGGTATCCATACCTTACTATTAACACAGTAAATCAGAAAGATAAACAACAATGCAGTGGAGCCTGTAGGAAGCATATGTTTGATAAAGAAGATAAATTGGTGGATACACAAACAACATTTTAAAGCTGACTTAGTCTGAAATATATTTTACAGTGACTATATTATTTACTTCCTGTCAAGTAGATATTATATAGGCTCAGCATGACATTCAACTAATCATGTATTTAAGTGCTTCTAAATTTTAATAGGTCATTTTTTATATTTAAGCAGAAATAAATGACTTATATTTATATATTTATATTTGTCCTTTAAGATCAAAATTTTAAAATTTTATAATAATCCTTTAGATCACCTCAAAGAGTATTCTCAAAATTCATCTTAGTTTTGACAGGAGTAATAAATGTATATATTTTGGGAGACTAAAGCCAGGATGAGTCAGGATAGAAAAATTAAAAGATAAAATAAAATTCATAGAAATTAAATTGTCACATAAAAATTTTACAAAATTATAAAATAAAGGATAGAAATCCAAGTAAGTATGAAGATGTGCATTTAGAATTATCTACATGGTCGAAAATTATAAAGGAAACTAGTAAAACCTAAATTTACTTTAAAATAAATCTTAAGTCTATTAATAATCATATCTTATTCCAAACTCACTCACTCATGAGAAAATATGAAAAGCCCTTAGGAAGAAAACCCAAAACTTATTGAGGAATGGGAGTGGGGGTTTCTAAGGTTACTTAAAATGATGTATTTTACAAGAGTCTTAATGGCCTACGCAAAGTTCTACACTACAGATACTTAAAAAGTCATGTCTTCAATAAAGAGTATAAGAAACAGAAAGTTTGGGTACTTAAGGCATTAAATAGAAAACTCTGAGAAAGGATCACCAAATACCAAACTTGACTGTCGAGGGATGACAATCTTTTAAAATGAGATAAATTTCTGTTTAATAAATGTCAAATTTTACCTAAAGACACTTTAAAAAGTTGAATACTATAGAAGGATGCTTTGTAAATTTTGTTGTGGGGTACTATTTTATCGTGCATGTGTGCACTGCGTTTTGATCCATATCCATATTGCATTTCCCTTCCTAGCCCCTCACTTTTTCCCAATACTTTTACAGTAGGTCACAAAAGAGTGAATAGCTCAAGAAATAAGGTTTTAGTGCTGACCATATAATTTTAATAGCCTGTATGGTACAACGGTATGTAGAATTCATTATGTGAAATATTGTAAATGATATACTTGCAAGAAGGAGTCCTTAAACTCTATGTTCATTTTCCATGGTCTGAACTAATTAGAAAGAAACCTCATAATCATACAATAATGTGATTTCATTTTAATAGTCATTGCTTTGAGACCCTTTAAGGCAGCTCCCATTAAAAGTTTATGAATTGTAGGGCTAAGATATTCTTTAATATCATCTATACCTTCCAGACTGAAAGCTAACCAAGGACACATGCAACAAACGTAATTTAGGACAAGAAATTTTGCCTGCCTGTGTGGCTGTGTGTGTTAACGTGCAGGAGCTGGAGCAAATGTGAGGACTAGCTCAGCCAGAGGGTCAGGCAGCTGAAGAGCAGATGGCTTATAAGGAAAATCAGCCAGATGATATTAAGAAACCAGCCTCCCCAAATAGTGCTTCTAAATATGTTTAGTAAGATACACATCCTTTAAAAATTAAAGACTGTTTTTACATAGTCTAAGATTATAAAATTACCGGTAGAAGAAATTATTTGTGCAAAATAAGCAAATTATAAATAAGACAAATATATTCAAATATATTCAGCAGTTGTTACATCATCTAACCATTTTTAAAGTATAAATGCAGATGGAAAGGGAACTCTTCAGGGAAGGCCTAGGCCTAACGAATCTGTTAGCTACCCAAGACTTTTT
This sequence comes from Rhynchomys soricoides, assembly GCA_019843965.1. Classification (NCBI taxonomy): domain Eukaryota; kingdom Metazoa; phylum Chordata; class Mammalia; order Rodentia; family Muridae; genus Rhynchomys; species Rhynchomys soricoides. The sequence continues at coordinate 786,095 of JADRCH010000802.1, forward strand.
GCAGCTCTCAGACCTCTATTAACTATTCCTCTGTCCTGTTAATCGCACATCAGTGAATCTACAGAGGGAAATCAATAAACATGTGGTCATACTGTAGAGTACGGGAGCTCAACATAAATTCCCAATTCCATCTCCTCGCAAGTATTTATAGTTAAGGAGCTACTCAGATTCAGGAAGCATTCCTGAAATAAACCGATCTCTTTTAAGGGAAATGCTTCAATTCTCTTGATCAATTTAACAACTAAGATTCAAAGTGATGCAAGGCTCTGGTCATTTCCTCCAAAATGATGGAGGGGAAAAAATCAGCATAGAAACTTAATGAAAAAGACCTCAACATACGGCATAAGCTGCTGTCAGGTTCCCTTTTTGTTTACTTTGACAAAAGATCAGTTAAGCTGGTTCGACCTAGTAAATTCAAATGTTTAGGCCAAAACAGATCAAGTTCCAGTAATCTTAGCTAGAAGACTACGAAGACAAAATCAATAGGAACCACAGTGTTTTTCATCTTTTTAAAAATATTTCTTTCCTTCCTTTTCCTTTAGACTATACTGAACTGAGCACATTAATATGCGTTCCTATATACCAGTCTGATGAAATTCCAATGAGATGTGACTTATTTAGCCCTGCTGGAGACTGAAATAATGGATCACACACACAGGGAGTGCTCTACCACTGAGCCACAACCTCCCGACCAACACTCAACTTAGTACACAATGTTTAATATGCAAGCCTTAACATTTGCAAGGATAGGAATCTCTTAAAAATATTTCTAAAATAAAAGTTTAATATTTGCATTCTCAAATATATCTTCATATTTCCTTTTATAATTTTACTGAGGTGTAGACATTAAACAATAATTGCATGTATTTATAGAGGGTTCAATGTTTGGATTTTTGACAGTTTACCCATGAAAAATTACACAGTCAAACTCCTAAGCATTCCCATCATCCTTACCTGAGTCAGCATTATCTTTAGCTCCCGCTGCTAACCCACTCTCCTAAGGTCTCTCAGTCTCCTTCAGTGCTTAATTCCATATTTTCTCAAATTGAGTGCCACCAGATTGATGCAACACCTAGCCCCCTTTGTCTGGCTTTTTTCGTTCAGCGGAATTATGTCACTTATCCGTATTCACAGGTATTGTACTCGTTTTTAGGGTTCTGCTGTCTTGTACATTTCTAGGTATTCTGCATCTACGTATCAGAACATATCTCTTCTATCCACCTGTAGCTGGTCATTTGAGTCTCTCCTGTTCGATAGGTAAATAGCAGTGTCTGTGCTGATGAGGGCAGTGTGAGGTTTACATTTTTAGAGAGTGGCAAGTTTTTTTGAAGCCTGTGTGGTACTTCAATTTTGCATGAGGAGAATGCTGGGTTGCAATCCCTGCTAACACTGGGATGACCTGACTTCTACTATTAGTGATTTAGGACTGGGCATTAATTTCCCATTGCAGACTGCTGTAAAATTTTCTAATGACCAAGAACTTAAGTATGCCTTTAACAGGATTGTGACATTCAAAAACCTCTCTATAGACTATAATGTGTCTATAGCACAATTCTCTAGGCTTATTGCATGGTTTTGGGGGATTTGACTCATTTGTAGTTGTATGACTCCCATACACATGCTTAACAAATATGCTGATCAACATGCAGAACTAGCCCATGACTCTGAGAAGTCCCTTGTTTGGCTTCTTAACACTTGAATTCACTCACAAATATTCAGCTCCACAAGCCACAGACCTGCTTTTTCTTCCACTGCTTCTCTTTTTCCCAACTGTCCCTTCAAGGGCACCATACAACCCCTTCCCCCTGAATCTGGCTTGCTTGCTTATCAGGATGTGCTAGAGATTCCTTCACATCTTTCTGCTTAGCGACAGTTTATTCCTATTTATTTCTGAGTATCATTATATTCTGCATCTAGTGTTTTTCCCCATTCACCAATTAAAGGCCATTTACGTTGTTTCCAAATTTTACAAATTATATACATCCATACATATAAGGTTTTATAGAAACTTATTTCATATATCTATATAAAAACAATTAAAGAAAAACAGTCATTAAATTGAAAGAGGGCTACATGGGAGGATTTGGAGAGAGGGAAAGGAAAGTAAAGTGATATAATTATAAAACCAAAACACAAAGAAAATACTGCTTAATTTCATTTTACTTTTAAATTACATATAAAAAATTATTTTCTTCACCTTTAACAATCACCTAAAAAAGTTGCCTGGATTTAGTGGCTGAACATAGTTAATAACATTATAGTAAAGTTTGAAACTATTTCCAAGGTAATTCAACCCTCTTGAATTTTCACCAACAGCGGACACTCCACACCTTTGCCACACATCACTCTGGTAGGGTTAATATCAAAGGTCTTTTATTCTTCTCTATAGATAAGTAGTTCACTATGGTTCTAATGTTGAGATCCTTTGTAACTAATGGTACCAAATATATTTCATTCACATGATTGCCAACTATACACTTTATTTATTTGGCTTGGACCAAAATGCAAAGTTAATTTATAAAATATTTTTGTTTCAGTGAACACTGTTGGAAAATTTAAAGATAAAATGCAAGTTAAAAGTTTAATTTACAGTTTGAGCTACATACAAAAATTTACTCAAAACCAATTATGTAGTAATATATAAAGTCTTAAGCTGAAATTTTTATAAAGAACACCTTATGACTACAAGTCCAAGCAGTATTTCCTAAAAATGACAGAAAAACCATAAGTCATAAAGAAGTACAATGGTCCATAGGACTTCACCAAATAAAATCTCTTCAAATGATGCTATTTAAGAGATAAAGCATGAATTTAAAACATGTATGCAATGCAGGATTTGTGTCCAAAAATATCTACAGAGCTTACAGCTTGACAATATTCCAAACAATACAAAAACGGCCAAGATACTGGAACAGACAACCACAGAAAAATTAAAATTGCAAATATAAAGACTCCAAATATGATTAGCTGCTTTGAAAATGTGAATTAGAAGTATAAAGGGATACTAGTAAATAAATGTTTGCTGGACTTGCTAAACATAGAAACACTGATCACAGTAACTGGTAAAATAACCTTGGAAAACAGCAATTTTCATCTCTACTGGTGAGAGATGAGCAATGGTAAGATCTTCACTGGAACTCTATGGCCAAGAGAAAAGAATGCCTATGTCCATGAATAGCACTGCATGGGAACAAACACAGAGGGTTTACATGACTCATTCAAAACAGCCCAAATGTCCACCATCCAGAGATAGTTTAGCACAGTGGGATTCTACTACACTAGTGAGAGCACAAAAGCACAAACTACCCCCTTTTAAAACTGTAGACACAAAGCCTAGGAAGTAGAGGATGTGGCACAGTGTGCATGTGTAACGCTCCATCATCTAGGTGGCACTGAGAGCTATAGAGCAGGAGACAGCATTTCTGCCTTTTCATTAGAAATAAAGCAAGTGTCTTACCTATGTACTTATAGCCTTCTTCCCCATCCACCAAGGGTCTCAGCCATGTGGACCGCAATCTTGTGCTACCATTCACTCTGGCACCTTGAGGAGGATAGAGTGTAAATACTAGCTCAATAGCATTGGACTTTTTGATTACTTCAGAATATTTTTCTTGACTATCTGTAAGAGAGAGAGAGAGAGAGAGAGAGAATATTATCTTTTTAATTTTTATATATTTTATGTCTTAAATATTTATTGTAAATGATAAAAACTAAAAACTACTTGCCAATTTTAGTGCTAAGCATTATAATCAAAACATGGATTGACCTGCATCTGAATTACTTTAACAAAAATCATATTCTTCATATAGTACTGACAAAAATTTATAGAGATTTGCCAATATTGTTCTCAGGTCCTATCATGTTAGAACAATGATTGCCAAAGCTAAACAAAAATTAAAATACACAATGAATAGCATTACATTATAAATTCTATAACATAAATGAACATTTTAATTGCCATTAAGCAGTAAAATCAGATTGTTCTGGCAAAATGTTGAATCACTATTAAGTTTTACAAACTGGTAATAAAGAAAGAATTAGCATCCCTAGCCTAACCTTTTTAACAGAAAAAAATACAAAACACAGATATACCAAGATTTCTTTTCTTCAAACATTTGTAGTAGGCAAAGAATTGTCCAAGATCTTTAAGGTAATATCACATCAGATTTTTATACCTCATCTCTAAGGGAGGTCCCATTTCCATACACATGAAGAAACGGGCTCTCAGAAATTACTGAATGTGTACATATCTCAAACAGTACAAATAAGGTATATATGCTGAAGGAGCCCTTCTCAAATAAATATGACCTGCTTTCAGAAGTATATCAGGAAATTAAAAAGAACAAAAAAACCATGTGCATTGCACAGAAAAACAGCCCTGTTTACGGCCTTGGGTTTTTCTTCCCATTTGTAGTTTCAGGTTTTTGGTTAATAAGTCGGTGTCCTAAAACTCAGTGACTTCTGAGAAACTAAAAGGGGAATGGGGCTTTAGTTTGGGAAGGGTGATGAAGGCCAATACAGAAGAGGAAAGGGAGGAAGGGAGGAAGAGGGGACCTTTTAAAAAGATGATTGAAAAATGCAGGAAATCTTTATTTTATATTTGTCTAAAAATGACATGTAACACATATAAGAATATGAGCATATATATATATATATGCTCATATTCTTATATAAAATATATATATATTTTTATATATATTCTTATATAAAATATATATATTTTTTTAGCTATATATGATATATATATATATATATATATGCTATATATATATAGCTAAAAATGAAATCACAGCACTTGGGGTGACAATACTTGCCTCCCAAAGCCATAGATTATGTGACAAAAAGCCCAGTACCAGGCTAAAAAACCTCATCCCAAGCTGTTGGTCAGAGAACTCCAAGAATGACGAGCCCCCTGAATAGTTACATCATACTGGCTGGTTAGCCCTGTTGTGTTTTATAAGAAGGAGCAAGGATATGCTTTGTGAAGGGCATTATGGTGAGGTGGGAGGGGTGCCTCAGTGGGCCCATTCTGAGGCATCCTTCCCCCCTGGGGTATCAGCTATAAAATGGGTATAGGATAGAAGAGAGTTTATTTAGGGCATGGGAAGGGGAATTGAAAGAGAGGAGACAGGGGAGCAAGGAGAGGAGAGACTGGCCAGGAACAAGTGAAGACAGGAAGGAGGGAGAAGGGGAGAGAGGGAGAATGGGGTCAGGGAGAGAAGAGAGTCAAAGAGGGAGAAGAGAAAGAGAGAGTAAGAGGGTAAGGAGGGGCCGAACAGCCCCTGTTAAAGCAAGCCAAGCCTACCTCTCTGTTGCCAGGTAACTGCTGGGCAAGAGCAAAGAAGAAAGGCTAACAAGCCCTAGAATCCTAATCAGGTAGACAACATTGATGGGACTCAGCAAGTCGCACTGATGTGTTGATTCACTCATATGTATATGTAACAATGGTTAAAGAAAAGGAGGGTGTGAAGGTGGGGTATGGCAAATCAGAGCTAGGAGGGTTAGGAGGGAGGATGGAAAAATGATATCATTAGATGTTTGTAATATTGAAGATAGTGAATATTTATTCTGGCAAAGCATTAATTAGGTTTTTATTAAGTAAAGAAATATTGAAGAAAACCTTCATGGAATGCCTTCTTATGTTTGATTCTTTCATTTCCTCTTATTTTTCTTTATTTTGTTAAAAATCTCTTTGGGGGAAGGTGGCAAATAAGCTTGAGGTGGCTTCACATAATTAAGAATACAGATTTGTTGCTAGGCAGAGAGCCAGGTGTCAGTCTACCACCTCAGAGCTCCAGTGCCAGCCTTCATTGTCCTCCTTGCAAGGCTAAGGCCTCCCCAGGGCATGACTTTTAGCATTCACCCCAGAGGTCAATGGGGGAATCTCAAGAATGCAGAGCTCTGGTTCTGGGATGTCTCCCAGCACTGCCTGAGTACAAAGACATCAATCGGGCAAGCGGGACAATTTCCTTCCTCCTCTAACACACCCTGCCCTGGGGATTCACACTTCCATGTCTCCCTGCAGACAGGTTCTTCTAGAACCCTAGAAAGTGGCTTCAGCTCAGATCCACAGGCATGGCACCTCAGAAGTGTCCACCACTCTCTGAGCTGGAACTGAATGATCTCTGAGGACATGTCAGTCTAGGGTGAGCAATGTTCTCTAGTGTTTGTTGCTTGCGTGGCATCCCGCCTCTCTCCCTACATCTGCTCTACTCAATTCTCTAGAGTTATTAGTCCCTACTAGATGATACATACTCTATGACTAGTCCAGTTCCTGTCAAGGGTTAATAATTCATCATGTTCGATCACAAATTCCTGGGGAATTTCTGTCTCCTGACTAAACCTTAACTCAAATAGTCTTTAAAACAGTAAACAGATTATCCTCAGGTGACGACATTATCCTCCTAAAAACTACTGGATTAAATTATGCAACATTTATAGCATCATATTTATCTGTTAAGTACTAAATGTATACATTCATAGGTTTCATTTAGTGTTTTTCCAATAATAATGAAAACTGAGTTAGCATTTAAATGCCACTGTATTTTTATAATTATTTTTGGCTTCTTGTATGCATATGTGTATTTGTGTGCATAAAAGTATGCATGTGAATGAGTGTGTGTGTGTGTGTGTGTGTGTGTGTGTGTGTACAGGCTAGAAGTCAATCTTGGTAGTTGTTAATTGAGAGCTGTCCACCTGTTTTGTGTGATAATGTCTCTTACTGACCTGAAGATCATCAAGTAGTCCAGTGCCCAGAAGCCCTAGGGATCTGATTGTCTCCATCTCCACAGTATTAGGTCACCAGTGTGCACCAGGACACCACTCCTATGTGTGTAGATATGTATTTATACCCAAGAGTCAAATGATTCTCTATTTCTTTTTTTCATCTTCCAACAGAAGGCAAACGAGAGAAGAAAAGAAAAAAAAAAAAAAAAAAAAGCGAATCCCTAGAAAGCAGAGAGGGAAACCCTGTTTACTTCAGCCATGCTAGGGCCCGGCTTCTTCAAGAAGCTGAGCAAGGAGCTCTCACGCAGTGGGTGCCTTTCCAAGAATAAAGAGAGCTAAGCATGGAAAGTGACAGCACAGAAAACTGGCTTAATCACAGCCCCTGGAGTGCTCCGCGATGCACAGAGAAGGAGGAAGAATGAACTGCAGCTGCTTCTTGAAACCATAAAGAGAAAAAGAAAGTAGAAATGAATCTGAATAATCTCTGCTGCCTAATAGAAAGGGACCAAATTGTACGGGAGTTTTTAGTGCTCCTGCATTTACTTCATTCTAATTCCTTCAGTTCGAAGCTGTGTCCATTTCATGTATGGTGGCTCTCTTTTAAAATCCCAGGACTTGTACAGAGGCAGGGGCATTTGCACAGGTTTGAAGTCAGTCAGCCTCAGATACAGCGTGAGTTCAAAATGAGCTTGGAAATATAGGAAACTCAGCCCGATAAATACTACTATAAAATAATAATACATAGTAACCTTGATAAGATTATTCTTACCATACTTAATAAAGCATTTCCTTTTTCATAAAGGAAAACGCTTCAGTTTTAAGCAAACAAAAAGCCTACACTAAAGTCTAAGCAATGGTGAACACTAGACTGCGACTTTCTGTATAGAAATTTACAGTACAATACATATATTATGACCCTAAGATCACAGTTTAAGGACCATGACAATAGGGTATGAAGATTCCTTCTATTTGGTAATATCATGAACACATTAAGATGTTAATCCACAGCCATGGTTGGTCCCGGAAGATTTTTACTTGATGCTGTGGTGTGACGTGAATTGTGGGACTCATAGCCCAGGACCTCTTCTGCACTCCCTACCACGGTACTGGGAGGTCAAAACACTTGATGCTGCACTTACTTAAAATAAGTTAATGTTGTAGATGTTTGCCATACCACTTTCATCTAATATATTTTAATATTCATTAGTAAATTTGAAGAGGAAGATGACATTAGTTTATCAGTGTGAAAAAGATGCTACAGGCCTTAAACAAGATAAGGTGAAAGCAAAGCAGCCCTGTGCTTGATGGAATTAAATGTTCTTAATTTAACTGAATGGTCAATCTGAAATGTAAGATCTGAATGGTCACCAAATACTAAACAGAATGGCCTTGAATCTAAAAAGAAAAGAACTCTGTTCTCGTTAAAAATAGATGCTGATGATTCTTTATTAAATAAGAGTAAAACTGCCCATTTCTTAAAAATAAAGGATGATAATTAAGAGAGAAATTAAATAAGAAGTTGAAATGTAGCACATTTTTTAAGCTGTGCGTGCGTGCGTGTGTGCGTGCAAGCATGTGTGTACATGCATGCATGCAATTGAGTTCAGGTATCCACAGAAGCCAGAAGAAGGTGTCTCTTCTTCCAGAAATGTAGTTATGGACAGCTGTCGACAGCTGTCTGATGCCCCCAACAGAGGTACAGATACTTGAACTTGGGTCCTCTTCAGGAGCATCAGAGCTCTAACCCTGAGCCATCAATCTGTACAAATTATATTCCTGCTATATACTTTTATAGGTTGGTCCAAATTCCACTACAATGTGGAAAATGAGGGAATTTGGAGCTATTTGATTGAAAAAACAAATCACATTTAGGCCAAAAGACACACTTCTTTGGTGAAATAAAATACAGAATTTAAGAGAAAATACTTATTTTAATTTTTATGGGAATTTTTCTTATTTTTTTACCCAATAAATAGTTAAATATATTAACTTGGTATAGAAAGATAAAAATCTTTTCCTCTTTTTATGGAGTCATCACAAATATATATATAATATATATATAATATATATATAATATATATAATATATATATTATTTTTTGGATATATCAGTAATCATATAAATGCACCAAATATCAAAATAATTTTGCTTAATAATGCTCATAGGATTTTAAGGATTACTTAGGACAACAACTTGCTACTTCTAAAAGCGTGTGTGTGTGTGTGTGTGTGTGCGCGCGCGTGCGTGCGCGTGCATGCGTGTGTGCATGCGTGCGTGCATGTGCTTGTGCGCGTGCGTGTGTGAGTGTGTGTGTGTGCGCACATGCATGCGTGCGTGCATGTGTTTGTGCGCGTGCGTGCGTGAGTGTGTGTGTGCGCACGTGCATGCGTGTGTGTGTGCGTGCGTGCATGTGCTTGTGCGCGTGCGTGCGTGAGTGTGTGTG
>JADRCH010000802.1:795273-814782 GCA_019843965.1 Rhynchomys soricoides
GTGCATGTGCTTGTGCGCGTGCGTGCGTGAGTGTGTGTGTGTGTGAGCGTGTGCATGTGTGCGTGCATGTGTTTGTGCGCGTGCGTGCGTGTGTGGGTGTACCATCCGAACATGACTGAGATCCTGTGATACTATCATTATTTTAAATGTCCCGCTTTAACAATAGGTGCTATTTTAAGGCAGGATTTCAGGGTGGTTCGACGAAAGTCACTCAGATGACTTGATGTCCCTCCTACCTTAGCCTCATGCTTTCAATCATAAAAGCAATACAGTAACCAAACATCTGAGGATCTGGTAGCAGCCTTCACTGGCCTCATTATACAGGATTAGCATGATATTTCCATTTACTGTACTTGGAAGAATATGGAATACATTCACTTCCAATTCAGTCATAGACACTCTCGTTGATACATTAAATGTGAATTAGGCAATTCTCTTGCTTTTCTTCTCACAAAATCAACTTTCCGTATGTATACTTAACCTAAAGGATAAGGAAAAATTCAACTAATTTCTAGTCATCACTACTATCACCAATGCTTTTAAAAGGCATATTTTGGAGAAAAACTGAAGTTGCACAGAGCTCAACATTTTCAATATTAGGTTCCTAAGCTATTTTACTACCAGAACAAATCCTAGTGTGTGGAAGAATAAATAAAGATACAGCTATCCTCAACAATTACATCAGCCTGTCAAGCAAAAAGTGTGTGTGTGTGTGTGTGGGTATGTGTGTGTGTGTCTGTGGTATTATGAGTGGTGTGTGTATGTCTTTGTGAATGTGTGTGGGTGAGTGTGCATAGTGCGTGGTGTGTGTGTGTGTGTGTGTTTTGCGTGATTCTGATTCTTTCTGGTTCAGAAAGGAAAAATGGTGTTTCTATTAATTCTAATTTAAAAATCCAAGATAGTAACTTTCTCCAACTAAATACAAAATTGTTGGATCATACGGCGTGGTGTAGCGTGAAGTCCCACGTGTCTGCACCTAGCTACATTGGCTTGGGTGGATGACTGCCACGGCTGGGAACACTGAGATGGCTTTGGCGGGAGGGTAGATGCGTGGCTCATTAGGTGAAGGCCAGATCCATTGTTTCCCATGGCAGATGAAGAGAGATAGTCCAGAGTTTCAGAGCATTTATTATCATTGTGAGTGGCATAAATGAGACCCTACTTCCCCCCACCCCCACCTCACCCCTGCACCCTCAGGGAGGGGTGAGGTTGAAATAGTGGGAAGGAGCGTGGCTAAACCTCTAGGTGTCTCATTAACGTAGTCTTGAGACTATGTGGCCACGCATCTACCTGAGGAGGAGCTTGAGAGGCATTTCCTTTTTTATGTGACCAAATGTCACAGACCTATGGAGAGATATAGGCACGTGTCAGGAGCTGTTTTCTAGGAGCCTGGCAAATGCTTGCTGTCCCTTATAGGCTGCCCTCTGCTGGAGAGAACCTATTGGGCCTGCAGGGTTCAAACTTTAGCTCTACCAGAAATCAGACTGCCTTACACAGTCCCGCACAAAATGGATTTTATTTTATTTTTTCAGCACTGTACCCTAGCCTTCAGAAGTGAGCCATCTTCTTGCTTCCTATTTTATATTCTGGACTTATCTGAACTGAATATTACTGCAAGTCTGTAACTTGAATCTGCTTGATGATTATAGGAAAGGTAATGCTGAATTAATTCTGAACTTCGTTGAGTACATTTCAATCAGTTTGAAGAAGAACTTGTTTAACAAGTGATCAGGAAGAGCTTGCCTGAAACACCAATCATTACTCAGGGGACTGAGGCAAGAGGACCATTATGGGTTCAAAGCCAGCCTCTGAGGCACCTAGGTCAGCTTGGCTTATAGAAAACTCTGTCTTAAAAAATCAAAAACAACAGCAGTGGCAACAACACCACAAAATGTCCAAAAATGTGAATACTGTAGCTCTGGTTCATTAGTAGATAATTATAGGTAATATCTTTAGTTGAAGACAGCATAAATAAAAGCATTATTCTCTCTCTGTCACAAGCCTAAATCTGTCTGTCAAAATGTTATATACTCTTCATGAAAATCTATACCTCATCCAATAATTTTGAAGAATAATTTAGAGAATCAATATAATTCCAGCTTAAATAAAAGATGACTTATATTTGATATCTAAATTTGCTAAGAAAGTAGTCCTTGGTAAAATCCATCTTGAAGCACAGGCTCTCTTTGCCTTAGGGCCTATGCAATTCAAGAATAAGTCACCCATTCCTAAAATACAATAGCATGCCAGGGAAAAGAATGAGTGACAAATATAATGACTCAGTTATGGTGAACATGGGAAGAAAGGAGAATTAGTGTCCCTCCTGTGACCAAGACAATTCAAATGCAGGGCTGGAGATTAGCCCTATGGCTTTCAGTTTTATCTCTAAGCCTTTCATTTTTAAATGAAAGATACAAGTCTGCTTCTTCCTGAGTACTCCAGATATGCAGTAGCTACTGTTTTATTTCATAGGCTCTGTGAGCATTTGGGTCTAGGCTGGCAGTGGTTTTGTATGAAATTCTCAAATGTTTTTTCTACTAAGCACCATGGAAACTCACTCCATTACTTTAGAGTTGACTCCACAATGTCTCCTGGATAATCCTTTTCCTTACCCTGCTTCTGCTCAGATGAGGAAAGCAACCTATAAATAACACATTTATTTTCTTCACTGAGCCTTTTTGACAGCATTTTCCCGTTTAAAAAAAAAAAAAATTCCCAGGATATTTTCAAAATGTTACTCAGCAACTCTTTGAGTTTTCCCTCTGGAACAATGTTCCAAAGAGTAAATCTCTTTTAAATTTGTCATAGTCTAGATAGGCTAAACATTTCACAAGTCATTTGTCCTGGTTCTACAGTTACAGCTTTCTCAAACATGGTTCTTGTTCTTTTGTAAGAAAGAAAAAGAAAGCTCGCTGTACTCCCAACTTTGCTTGAATCCCAGGAATCAGGAGGCTGGGGTAAAATGATCATAAGGTTGAGTTCAGCCTGGGCAACATGGTAAATGATAAGCCAGCTTGAACCCACAGACCTAGTTAGTCTACAACTAAAACTCTTTGCTTAGGACCCACTGTCTGCTCCCATACAGCAAAAAACCCAGTCTAGCTTCAGTAGCTTGTTCTGCACTGGCTCTGGCAGGCTAGACTGATTCCATGACAGGCTTCAAATTGGCAGTTAAGGAGACTAGGTCTAAATCTCTGTCTCCAAGAATTAGGCAATTCCAGGCAGGTTCAGTCCTCAGAAGCTGCCCCACCACCTGGCCTGAGGCAAGGACAACAGGTCAACAGCAGTTTCTAGTCTTCCTTAGCTACTTCCTCAACAACAGTTTCCAGACCTCCCCAGCAAGTTTCCTGACCTCACACCCCAGTAATGGAATGTCCAAAGAGATGGACCCAACAGATTAACATAGAGGTCACCTACCCCAGAGTTCCCTAATGTGCTTTAAATCAGGCTTGCAGGCTCACTTGGTCGTCTCTCTATCTTGGTAATGAGAGATCCCAGCATGCTGGACTTGGGCAGAATAAAACACTCTTTCTGTTTACATACTATTTGTGTCAGTGGAATCATTCTTCAGTGAATCATGGACCCTTACAGTAGTAGTACCTTTAACTTCCTTGCTTCTCCCAACTGTCTATGGTTTAGATTTCTCTAACACAAGTTATCTGCATCCCAAACTTTCTCTGATTTCTTATTAGCAAATTCAATAATGTTCATTAGTCTACTAACCATCTGAGGCAATAAAGGCTTTTTGTCTGTCAGTCTACTCCACCTTCTCACCTCACCTACTTAACAAATTAAGCATTTTTTAGATAATCTATATCACTACTGTCTCAGGGATACAGGAAGAATCAAAAAGATTGATAGATAGATGGATGGATAGGTGATAGATAAATAGATAGATAGATAGATAGATAGATAGATGGATGGATAGTGAGCTATCTTATTGAAGCCATTGGTAATGCCCACAGTTGTGTTGGTTAGCTGGGGGATCTTTGATTCCATGAAATACACCATCAAGAAAGAATGGTCAAAACATTAGCATAGAAGCTGAAGTCCCAACCACACAGGTAATTTCATCTAGAGCAGTCCCAGAGTGCTTTTAAAGACTTTCAACTCGGATGTTTTTTGTTTGCTTGCTTGCCTTTGAGTTTGATTGTTTGTTTTGGTCCTGAGTACTATAATCATAAACCTCCATTCCCTTGATAACTTCTTTGCTTAAAGTCAAGTATAACCTTCAATAGTATCTAGAAAATATTTTCAAGCAACAGATGCTACTGTTTGGGTGGATCATTTTTAGTGTAATATGGAAACACAAATACACACAAAACAAAACAAAAAACAAATGAACAAAAAAAACCAAGATCAATAAAAATATTCCAAAAAAAATAAAAGAACCATGGAAGGTATCACTATTCCCAATTTCAAGTTGTGTTACAAATATATAATAATAAAAACATCTCAGTATTGGCATAAAAACAGACATCTTGATCAATGGAATCAAATTGAAGATGCAGATGTAAATCTACAAACATCACAATAATCATTAGTCCTCAAACAGCAAATGGATTGAGAGAAACATCAGGGAAATAACACCCTTTATACTAGTAGATACCTGATTTTTTATAAACAAGCCAGAAGTACACACTAGAAATAAAACATAGGATGGCTACATGTAAAAGAATCCAAATAGATCTATATTTACCTCCCTGCACAAAACTAAACTCCAAATGCACTAAAAGACCTCAACATAAAAAAAGATACCTAAGCCTGACAAAAGAGAACATGAGGAATAGTCTTGAACTTATTGGCAGAGGAAGGACTTTTGAAGAGCAGTAGCATAGGCACTAAGACGAACAATTAATAAATGGGACCTCATGAAACTTAAAACTTAAAACACAACAAAGAACACTGTCATTCAGATAATGTAGCAACCTAGAGAATGGGAAAAAATTTTTATCAACTACACATCCAAGAGAGAGCTGATATTCAAAATATATAAAGAAATAAAAAGCTAATTATAAGGATAACAAATAACCTGATTAAAAATGGAGTACAGATCTGAACAGAGAATTCTCAAAAAATGAATTCAAATGGCTGAGAAACACTTTAAGAAATGTTCACCATCCCTAGTCATACCAACCTACAACCAATAGAGACCTAATATCCAATATATACAAAAAACTCAAGAAATTAGACTCCAGAGAACCAAATAACCCTATTTAAAATGGGGTACATAGCTAAACAAAGAATTCTCAACTGAAGAATCTCGAATGGCTAAAAAGCACCTAAAGAAATGTTCAACATCCTTAATCATCAGAGAAAAACATATCAAAACAACTCTGAGATTCCACCTCACACCAGTCAGACGGGCTAAGATCAAAAATTCAGGTGGCAGCAAATGTTGGTGAGAATGTGTAAAGAAAGGAACACTCCTTCATTGCTGATGGGATTACAGGCTGGTACAACCACTCTAGAAATCAGTCTGGCAGTTCCTCAGAAATTTGGAAATAGTACTACCTGAGGACCCAGCTGTACAACTCCTAAGCATATACTCAAAAGATGTTCCAACATATAACAAGGACACATGCTCCACTATGTTTATAGCAGCCTTATTTATAATAGCCAGAAGCCAGAAACAACCCAGATGTCCCTCAACAGAGGAATGGATACAGAAAATGTGGTACATTTACACAATGGAGTTCTACTCAGCTATTAAAAACAAACAAGAAATTAACAGGCAAATGGATGGAACTAGAAAATATCATTCTGAGTAAGTCACAAAAGAACACACATGGTATGTACTCACTGGTAAGTATATATTAGCCCAAAAGTTTGGAATATCCACAATATAACTCATAGACCATACGAAGTTCAAGAAGAAGGAAGACCAAAGTGTGGATGTTTCAGTCCTACTTAGAAGGGGGAACAAAATAATCACAAGATGTGGAGAGGGGAGGACCTAGGAGGAGAAGAGGAGGAGAAGGAATAGAGGGAGCAGGATCAGGTGTGGGGAGGAGATAAGGGAGAAGTACAGAGGTTCAGAAAATTGAACAGAGGTGTGTAGTAGTGGGGAATGGGGAACTGGGGGAAGACACTAGAAAGTTCCAGGTGCCAGGGAAACAAAAGGTTCCCAGGACCTAATGGGAATGACCTTAGCCGAAATTTCCAATAAAAGGGAAATAGAACCCGTAGAGACCATATCCAGTGGATAGGCATGGCCCCCAGTGGAGGGATGGGGCCACCCACCCAACTCAAAAATATTAACCCAGAATGGCTCCTGTATAAAGGAAATGCAGGGATAAAGAGTAGAGCAGAGACTGAAGGAAAGGCCATCTAGAGACTACCCCACCTGGGGATCCATCTCATATATAGACACCAAACCCAGACACTATTGCTGATGCCAAGAAGCACTTGCTGATAGGAGCCTGGTATAGCTGTCCCCTGAGAGGCTCTGCCAGCACCAATACCAATGAGAATGCTTGCAGCTAACCATAGACTGAGCATGGGCAATGAGCAATGGAGGTGTTAGGAAAAGAACTGAAGGAGCTGAAGGAGATTGCAATTTCATAGTAAGAACAACAATATCAACCAACCGGATCCCCCAGAGCTCCCAGAGATTAAACCACCAACCAAAGAGTACACATGGAGGAACCCATGGCTCTAGCTGCATATGTAGCAGAGGATTACCTTGTCTGGCATCAATGAGGAGTAGGTTTCCTGTGGCAGCTGTATACCCCAGTATAGGGTGATGCTAATTTGATGAGGTGGGAGTGGGTGGGTAGGTGTGTGTGGGAGCACCCTCATATAGGAGGAGGAGGGGGATGGGATGGGGGTTTGCAGAGGAGATACCAGGAAAGGAGACAACATTTGAAGTGTAAATAAATAAAATAACCAATAAAACAAACAAACAAAACTAGTGTGAGAATTTTGCCTTATACCCATCAGAATGGTACAGAACAATAAAACAAATGACAGGTCATGCTGGCAAGAATGTAGAATAAGAGGAATATTTATCCACTGATGATGGGACTGAAAACTAGTATAGGCACTATGAAAATCAGTGTAAGAAGTTATGCAGAAAAATGGGAATCAATCTACCTCAAGATCCAGCTACATCACTCTTGGTCATATAGCCAAAGGATGGTTTATCTTACAACAGACTCACTTGCTCAACCATGTTCATTTCTGCTCTATTCATAATAGCTAGAATTGGAACAATCTAGACATCTTTCAATAGATTGATAGAAATGCACTGCATTGACAAGGTGAAATACTACTCAATCATTTTAAAAAATGAAATCATGAAATTAAAAGGTAAATGGAACAAGAAAAGAATCATCCTGAGTGAGGTAACACAAACCCAGAAAAAAAAATATGGCATATATTTACTTATATGTGAATATTAGCAAATAGGTCAATGATAACCAAGTTACAATATGTAGAACCACAGAGGGTGGGTATAGAATAAGGGATTAGAGGGACAGATCTCATTAAGAAAAAAATTAGAATAGTTATGAATGGTAGGGGAGTAGGAGGATAGAGAACAGTGGAAAGAGAAAAGGAGGTGGTAATAAAGAGGGAACATGGAAGAGACAGGTAAAAAGAAAGGTCATTTGAGAAGTAGTGCAACATTTGAGAAACCAAGTACAACAGAAGCTTCCTAGTACAGATGTATATATGAAGGTGACCTAAGTAAAATCACTACGTAATGGAGGAGA
This sequence comes from Rhynchomys soricoides, assembly GCA_019843965.1. Taxonomy (NCBI): domain Eukaryota; kingdom Metazoa; phylum Chordata; class Mammalia; order Rodentia; family Muridae; genus Rhynchomys; species Rhynchomys soricoides. The sequence continues at coordinate 802,989 of JADRCH010000802.1, forward strand.
CAGACCTTAGCTGTCACCAAATGATGCTTCCAGTACCAGGAGTGGGGTTATATCTAATTGAGTTGTTGGCTAAAGAGCTATCATAGTAATCTCCAAACAGCCTAGTTGTTGCCAAGAGTACAAGCTGCTCTCCACAGACTGGCAGCAAGGTCTCATGGCTTAAGATAACATCTATATCACTCATTGAACATGAAAAAAACCAAGCTAGTAGCTACATAGAGTCTTCACTACCAAAACAGATATTTAAAGACCAAGTTAGCCACAACACCTTTGATCTACAATGGTGTCCTGCCTGCAAGATATGCTAGTGCAATAGTGGCACAAAGCCTGTGGGAGTAACCAACCAATATGTGATTTGACTTAAAACCCACTCCACAAGGTGGAACTTTTACCAAACTGTTTGGGTAACCATGAACCTGGCATAGCCAAGAAGGGTAAAACCAAACACTACTGTTCTACTAAAAGAATGTAGCGATAAAATGACTCCTAACGTCATTCTGCTTTACTTATAGATCAATGCCTTGTTCATCCATCATCAGAGAAGCTTCCCCTGCAGCAGGTAGGAACAAATACAGAGACCCACAGCTAGATAATTTGCAGAGTGAGAGACTTAGGAACACTCAACCCTTCCAGATTGTCTCCATCAAATCCCTCCACTAAGGGTTCAAGGAACTCTATCATGCAGGAGGTGAAAAGACTGTAAGAAACAGAGGATGTGGAGGGACCAAGAAAACAAGGCCCTATAAATCAGCATTAAAGCACATATGAACTCATAGAGACTGGGGCAGCATGTACAGGGCCTGAACAGTTCTATACTTGATAGGGTTGTAGAACTGAAAAAAGTTGACCCATGCACCCATCCCTAACACAAAAACAATATCCAATTGATAACCACTTACAAATGATAGTTTTCTCCAAGGGAGTTTAACTAGAAAAACAGATTAGTCTTAATGATATACTGCATGCCCAGCAGTAGATAGCCAACAGAAAAGGAACTCAGTGCCATCTCTGGAGGGTCATTGTCCCATAAGACCATGTCAAGGTTTACTTTTTAAATCTTATTTTATATTTTATTTATATATTTCTTTTTTACCCACAAGTCCTGTGTGTGCATGCGTGTGTGTGTGTGTGTGTGTGTGTGTGTGTGTGTGTGTGTTAAGATGAAAGTCAATATTCCATTTAATATTTTTATGGGATTCCAGAATGTGTGAACAAGCTTGTCTCTGCATCTATATTTGTTTCTTACGCCTTTTCTTGGGTTCTTTTTCTTTATTTGTATGGGTTTTCTCTCTATTAATCATTGATATTAGTTTTGTTCTATCTTGTTTTAGTTTGTTATTATCTTTCAGAAGTTTTGTTATTTTTTAATGAGAGGCAGAAATGGAGGGATGGTAATCTGATTTGGAGAGGAAGAAGAGAAGAACTGATTTTGTGTCACTGAGCAATCTTGCCAGTACCCAAATCATAGTTCTAACAGGTGAGAATAGCCACCTCTAGGTTCTCTTGAACAACAGCTTATGAAAGATGAAAACTATAAAATTCAAAGAAAATATGGCAAACAAAAAAGTTATGTATATGGCAAAAAAAAGAAAGAAAGAAAAGAAAGAGAGAGAGAAAGAAACCCACCCATTTGGAAATAGATCATACCCTCACAATCTCCTCTAGGCATACAGCACAACAGATCAAAATACATTTTGCCATAATATAGCAAACAAAGTTGACTCCAAATAAAAGTCAGAAAAATGACATAGCACAAGGAAACTGTTAATCATTGAACCACAGGGTCAAACAGCTGCAGAGCTCATAAAAGAAACACAAGTTTAGGTACATGAAAATGTCTCTTAAAATCATAAGCCATGTAATCAACTGGGGAATGCTTGAGATGAATGAAAAAAGAAAGCATAATAAATAGAAAGTAAAGAATTTTATAAAACTAGGAAAATTTAAATATTTAAACTTCTAAAAATATAACTTAAACACCAGAAAATGCATGATAATTCCCAATAATTGTAATTTCTCAATGGGCCATAGCTTTGCCAGATGTAATGCTCCCTCCAGCAAGAATGGAGAAGCTTGCTTAACAGTGGAACTGGTAAAGTCTACATGGTTATATTTATATTATCTTCCTTCATTTTCCAGACAAACAAAAAGCAGTAGAACAGAAAAAAAAATTTTAATTTCCATGAAAGGATTTTTATAAATATGTAAAAAGTATACCTCTTCTACAGCAGAAAATAAATCTACCCCTTTTAGCTGCTAAGTCTAAGTTAACATTTACTAGCCAGGTTATCTCACAATTTAAGATTGGGAGAAAAGTCAAATTTTCAAATTTTACTTGCACACTTGCTGTAAATTTCAGAGTTTTGCTTCTGCATATTATTTCTTAGAAATATTAAGGCAACTCGAGAATTTCCCAGTGGGTTTCTTCCACAAGAGCAAGATTAATTGCATGAGTAAAGATAGGCTTAAGTAATTTATAACTGTCTATGTGGGACACTGTGCTGTATTTAATTTCTTCCAGAGGATAACAAGCTTAAAGGATAAGAAAAATTAGAGACCTGTTATCTCTCCTTTTTAATGAGGCTTTAAAGATTTTCTAAAATGTTATGTGGAAACTAAAGAGAAAACAGATTATCAGGCACTATGATAAAATGAATTGGCAGAAATAAAAAACAGATTGTTTTTAGTGATCCATGGCAAATTGACAGGAGATATTAGTTAAATTGATAACAAATATGAGCTCAACATATTGTATTATCTTGAGGAAATAGGGGGAAAGTTCACATAGTGTTGATCAAGAAATGCATTGAGAAAATCTTCAGAAAGTACAAAATAAAGAAAAAAAAGATGGATGGTTTTGTCTAAATTAAAATTAATGATTTGAGAGCTGTGTGTGTAGCTTGGTAGAGAAGCATGTGCTGGGTGTCTAAGGTCCTGTGACCCAACCCTAGAACTTCAAAATTAATATAGTTAAATGGCTGCCCTCCCCTTAACTACCGCTCCATTTTTGAGTTAGTACCTTTTATAAGCATCACATCTGCATCATGGTTACAGACTGTCTGACAGAAACAACTTAAGGAAATATTATTAACCCACAGTATCTGAGAACACAGTTCCAAGAAGCAAAGATGGGAAGGGACAAGAACAGGGAACGGTTAGTATATATGGGAAGAGATGAGGGAGAGGTTGAGCAAGGGTAAGGGGGCAGCAGCAGCGTCAGGTCTTCACACCTTGGCAAACTGGATAAAGAGGACCAGATTGAATCAGGAGATAGAAACACCCTTTAAGGGTGGCTGCAGTGACCTATGTCTTCCAGTTAAGCATGAATCTCCATACTCTATAACTACTCCAAACCAATATCAGCTAGTGACCAAGAGTTCAAATACATGAGCCTAGAAGAGGCACTTCAGATTTAGGCCTTAACAATTGAGATTTTCTTTAGTGAACTATGATTTGCTTATAACATGTTTTCCTTTAACCCTGAACCATGACTGGGGTGTCGTGCAGATAGCCAGTTTCTTCCAAGCAGCAGCAGCAGCAGCAGCAGCAGCAGATGGGCCATTGAACTCAATTATTTTCACACACACTTCAATACAGAAGTCTCCTTGGTTCAAATAGTAGCACTAGGCATCTGGACATACTCATGCCTACAATCCCAGCACTTGGGAGGTCGAAACAAGAAGGTCAATACAGAATCAAGGATAGTCTGGATTATATTACCTGCCTTAATAAAATTAACATCAACCAAATATAAATGGCTGAGAACACTGTGCCTGCTTGTCATCAAGGTAGCCCCAGTGAGCTAAATCTGGGTTCTGTAAGACTCATGAAAGAGTACTCTTATCTATCTAGGTGCGTGCATTAATATTTGTGTCATATTTGCTTTATCCCTTGTTGTTATTTTAAAACATTCATGACAAAAGCAATGTAAAGAAAAGTGTGTATAATCTGGTTCACAGCTTGAGGGTACAAGGACAATCCGTGATGCATGGAAATCAAGGTGGTTCAAGCTTGAAGTGGCTGGTCACACTGCACCCACAGTCAGGAGGCAGAGAGTGATGAGTGCTTGTGGTCACTCAGTCCTTGTTCTCCTTTTCTTTACAGCTCAGATTCCCAGCCTAGAGAATGGTGCCATCGGGAATGGAGGGTCTTCTTAGTTCAAGCAATCTAATCAAGACAATCCCTCTCAGCAGAACTTCACCATGTTGACAATTGAGGTTAGTTACCATAGTCACTCTGAAAATTAGAAGTTTTTCCTAATAGAAGGGATTATGTTTTTAAACTTAACTTACACACATTTGACAGACCAGGTATACAATGTATAAATGTAGACTGAAGTCAACATAACAAACTACCCCTGTGATGAAATATGATGCCCATATAATAAAAATATATAATCAAGCATGCAGCTTGCATTTTCTGATCATATCAGCAAGAGCTTAACAGTCCTACTAAGTATAGTGTATGCGTAGGGTTAACAGAAAACCTTACCAGTGTACCAAACTTCTGTCCTTATTGTCAATTAGGTTATTTATTCACAATATGCTTAATAATGGCTGCTTCTCTGAAGATTTGCTAAAAATTTTGAATCTTCCATGAGAATTTTAAAAAGAAATTTTATGTTTCAGGCTACATCACCATGTTTTATTTACACTGTAGTTGGAAATATAAAGGGAATATTTTACCAGCATCTCCAGGGGATACTCAACTGCCTGGCCATTTATGCTGTCCTGTATCTGTTAAAACAAAATCATTCACTAGATCTTTTTTCTGTAAGAATGAGATCGATATCACAAATTAAAGAAATCGGGAGGGGCTGGAGGGAGGGTAAGAAGGAAATGATATAATCTTATCCTAATTTTAAGATTTTGAAGGGGACATAAGACTTTAATATAACACACACACACACACACACACACACACACACACACTTCCTCCAAAAGGGACTTACTCTTCTGCAATGAAACAAAATGTATTTTGTTTCACGCTAACTGGCTAACAGAACAACTGAATTCAGGACGCCATATATTCCATTCAAAGGCTGGCTGACTCAAACGTGAATACCTGATGTTCTGAATAAAAATACAAATTTGTATAAATCATACATTTTATTGAAGACATTTTCATATAATATAATTTTATTAGATTTTTTCCCCTCCCCAGTTCCTCCTACATCCTCCAAATCTCCCTATTCAAACTTTGTGTGGTGATTCTCTCTCTTCTTTAAAGCAAACTAAAACAACGACAGAACAAACAAAAGAAACATGAAGCCATATACATCTGGTAAAGGAAAACCATTCACTATACGTATTCTCATAGTACTAGATCAATATCACAAACCAGCGAATACTGGGGGAGGACATGGAAGGGGTTGAGTGGAAGGAGAAAATGATGTAATATGTTATTTTTAATGTTTTATGTTTTAAAAGGAAAAGGACTCTCATATACAACAACAAAAAGGTAGAGAGAATACCTGTGTATCACCTGTCAAATAAAAAACCTATGGCCTAAAGGAAAGGGTAGAGTAGAAGTTGGGACATCTGGGAGGCAGAAAGAAATCTGGGATTGAGCTGGGCATGGGAAGTTTTCCCCAGAAGATGTGACCAGATGGAGTTGTAAGCAAAGCACAGTTGACCAACAATGAGGGAGAACATAGATTAGAATAAATTAATTTAAGTTCTGATCTAGTCAGAGAAGAACCCAGCTATATGACCAAGGTATTTGTAAATATATTTTGAGTCTGAGTGTTATTTCTGAGAGCATGAGGCTGGAAGGATGAATCAGACCAAGCTTCTACTAAATAAATAAATACAGAAATGAAAATAAACAAAGACCAATCAGACAGAAAAAAAAATGTCTAAACAAAGCAAAGTGAGATAAAACCTATAAAAAGCTGGGCTCACAATTCACAACCAATGATATACTTTATTTAAGATATGTTAAGATTTCAAGTATTATTTTACCGGACAATAAATTATATGCACATGATAGAAATAAAGTGAAAAATCCAACAACAACCCCGGAAAATCCTCGCATCCCTGAACAATGCATCAGCATTTCTAAAGAACTCCAGGCTCAAAAGAAAAAATACAAGTACTTTGTCTTTGAATGAAAATAAAAACATAATATATTAATATATTAATTTTAAATATATAATACAAGAATAAAAATACTTTTCAAATCAAAAAGTCTTTTTGCCTTAGGAATGTAGAAAAAGAAAAAAAAAGCCCAAAATGTACAGATGATAAAATTATCATTTAAAAAAAAAAAACAAAAACAAAAAACAAACAGCCTACCCTCAGGAGGCAGAGGCAGATAGATATTTGAGTGTGAGGCCAACCTGGTCTACAGAACAAGCTACAGGACAGCCAGGGCTACATGGAGAAACCCTGTCTCAAAAGAAACAACCCAGAAACATAAACTTAAAAAGAGAAAATCAACTTTAAGAAAGTGTTGATTGTTAGAAATGGTAAAATCTGAAGAGACACAATCATCTAATATCAGGCATGAGAAGCAGATGTCACTACATTTTCAGATTTTAACATTTAATTTGTATATAAACACAAGTCCACAAAAATTCCAGTCTCACATAAATTCAAGGAAGAATTCCTCTTAACATTTAGAGAGAAGAGATGTGATTCCATTAAATACTTTCAGATATTTCCTCAGAATAAAAACACTTCCCAGTTTGCTATATGGCCAAGAATTTTTCCACTGTAAAAACAAAGCAAAGGAATTCAAAGACAACCATAAAAAATTATTTCTCATGAATATAGCTGTCAAAAGTTCATATAGGTAGCAAACTAAAGCCAGCAACAGCATCCAAAGGGACAGTATGTGGTCAGTAGTAGGATTTACCCAAAGATACTAGCTTAATTTAAGAACTCATCTTAAGATTCTAGCGAAGAGTTATTGATTAGAAATTCAGGAAATGTTTTGTCTCTAGAAGTGAAAGCTCCTAGTATAAGCATTCATACCCAGACTCCTCCCACCACCATCAACAGAAACACAGCTGAACCAGTGCCTCAGAATCTATCAAAGAATGAGCAGAGACCCTGCTTTGTGCAGGAGCCTGGATAGTCCCACAGAAGAAGAAAGTTAAAAATTAGCCTCTTTCCATCCATCTCCCACAGTTGAGATCAGCTCAGAAGCAAGAAGAAGCCATTGAAGGAAAAGGGTAACTAAGAAGACTCCAGAAACCCCCTCCACCACTGTATATATCACAGTCTTTGTTCAGAGAATACTGCAGCCATTATAGGCTGGAGCCATGCTTAGGAAGCTCCCCAGAGCCAATTTGGTCAGTGTCCCCCAGAAAAATGGTAGAATACCTTTACTTCATTTTTCCTGATGAAAATGGAGCTGCTCTTGGGGTCAAGGAGTAGTCACTGCATCCTCCAAACCCAAAAATCTAATTGCCACTGTACTAGGGCCAACCAGCAGCGTGTCCCCAGCCCCTGGGGTCAAAATCTGCAGAGCTGCTCAGTCCCTCTAATGGCACCACTCTCCCCTTTGGATGAGCTAAATAGTGTTCTAGACATTGTCACATGGGACATCTCACTGATCTCAAAGTCTTTCATATTTCTGTGTATCTTTTTAAATTTATTTATTCCCTTTACAACCCAATATCAGCACTTCCTCTCCTCCCAGTACTCCCTCATGCAAGTCCACCCCCCATTCTATCTTCCCTCTCTCTTTTGAGAAAGGAAAGCCCTCTCTGGGTGTTATCCATCTGCCTCACAAATTTACAAAATCAGTAATGAGATAGGAGATATAACAATGGACACTGAAGAAATCGAAGAATCTTTAGGCCTTACTTACTACTATATTTAAAGGTTTTGTTTGCTTGTTTATTTAAGGGACTAGATCTGATCAATGCTCTACAACTCTAAATGAATCTTTGGTCCTCAGTATGGATTTGTCTAGTTTCATTTTTTCTGTCTTTAGCTTCATTGGAAGACAAGGACAACAACCAAACAACAACAAAAATCCACCAACAATGACTCTGGGGTCTTGCTCATTCATTCATTTACAGAGTGGCTGAAAAATAGAAACTTGGGTAAATGTGTTCCATTTTTTAAAAATACATTGTAATATAACTATCCCTGGAACAGACACTTCCTATTTGTTCACAGGTCCAAACACAATGACCCTGGAAACCTCCTCTAGTCACTCTCAGTAGCCTCCTGTTAGTGCCTCTGACCACCATCACTAGGAAGGAAGTGGGGTCTTGCTAAGGGTTTCCTGTAATAACAGCGAGGAGGCAAGCCGTTCCCTCTAGCACTCCATTCCCCACACAGATTCTACAAGGCCTTCCTTCACCTACTCTCTGTATTTTCAAATTATCTAAAAGGAAGCAAAGAATATGTTTCTAATATCTGGGTATTAAACTGATGGAAATAAAAGCTGTAACAGAGGTTAAATGGCTAAAGTGTATATATAAAATGATGCCTCTGGCTTTGTAGCGATGGAACTTAGTAGAAATTATGACTTTTTTCAATGTTAACATGTTCTATAGCAACCATACTTCTTTTGGAAACATGGTAATAAGTAAGCATCTAAAGGATTATTTTAAAATGTAAAAGTTTAAAACAGGGATTCATGGTCCCTAGTTAATTTACTATACCCTCTCATATAAGCCTAATGAGTTTGTTTAAAGGATAAAGTACCACTGCATAAACATCTACATGGGCAATTCTAAAGAAGGGTGCAAGATGAATATACCAGAGCAGGGGTTCACATAATTAACTCAAAAGTCACGTTCTATGAACCAGAGATTCCAAAACCTTACCAAGAAATTCAACTTAAACACCACTAATAATTCACTAAAGAACTTCTTGAGTTCTTTGTACATATTAGATATTAATCCTCTACTGGATGTAGGGTTGGTAAAGATCTTTTTCCAATCTGTAGGCTGCCATTTTGAGAGAGAACAAAATAATCATGGGGGGTAGAGGGAGAGAGGAGGGGGAAGGAAAAGGGGGACAGGATCAGGTGTGGAAGGAGATGGAGAAGAAATACAGAGGGTCAGTAATGGAATGGAGTTGTGTAGCAGTTGGAGATGGGAAACTGGGGGCAACCACTAAAATGTTCCAGATGCCGGGAAAGCAAGACGCTCCCAGGATCCAACGGGGATGACACTAGCTGAAATAACCAACAAAGGGGAGAGAGAACCTATAGAGACCATATCCAGAGGTTAGGCATGGCCCCGGTTGAGGGATAGGGCCACCCACCCGGCTGAAAAATATTACCTCAGAATTGCTCCTGTCTAAAGGAAATGCAGGAACAAAGAGTGGAGCAAAGACTGAAGGAAAGGCCATCCAGAGACTGATTCATCCCATGTGCAGACACCAAACCCAGACACTATTGCTGATGCCAAGAAGCACTTGCTGACAAGAGCTTAGTATAGCTGTTCCCTGTGAGGCTCTGCTAGAGCCTGACCAATACAGGTGGGGAGGCTCACAGCCAACCATCGGACTGAGAATGGGGACCCCACAGAGGAGTTAGGGGAAGAACTGAAGGAGCTGAAGGGGATTGTAACCCCATAGGAAGAACAACAGTACCAACCAACCAGATCCCTCAAAGCTCCCAGGGACTAAGCCATCAACCAAGGAGTACACATGGAGGGACCCATGGCTCCAGCTGCATATGTAGCAGATGCCTTATCTGGCATCAACGAGAGGGGAAGCCCTTGGACCTGTGGCGGCTTAATGTCCCAGCTTAGATGGAAGCTAGAGCGGTAAGGCATGAGTGGGTGAGTGGGTGGGGGAACACCCTCATAGAAGCAGGGGTGGTAGTGATGGGTAAGGTGGTTTGTGGAGGGGAAACCAAGAAGGGAGATAACAAGTGAAATGTAAATAAATAAAATAACCAACAAAAAACCATAAATATCTCAGTCATCTCAAAAATTTGATTATATTTATACTAAATAAAACCACCAAAGACTATAAAAGGAACTTCTTTAATGCATTACAGTCATTGTTTACTAAATAATAACTATATAAGCAGAATATATCCAAGAGCAAAAATCAAAAAACGTCCTAAATTGAAAGTAATAGATAAATCGATGTGCTTACATGACTAAGACTGACAAGTATAAGACACACATACACACAGACAGACTTGACTTGTATAGAAGGAAATCAGGAGCCAAGAGAAAACTAAGGCATAAAATGTTGAGTCTGACCTGCAGGATTGCCCTTCCACCTACTTAGAGGTTTTGCTTTAAGTGCCAAGTCTGTTAAAGTTGGTAATCCTGAAATGTGGTAAGTTTGACTTGTTTGGAAGATAGAAAAACATCTGAGGAGCTAATTTTCTCTTATTATATAATTATTATATAATATTTATATTGTATTACACTTTATAAGTATATAATTGCCTATATTTTATAGCATTATGTAATTAAATAATTATATATAAAATATGTGTGATTATATAATGTATAATGTAAATATATAAATATATATTTATATAAATAGACTCATAAATAAAACATATATTTTGAATAATATATATTTAATGTATTTTAATGATATATAAATATATAAATACACATATAAACACATATAAATATATATTTAATTTATATTTGTATAAAACATAATATAAATTCACTCATAAATTTATATATATTATATTATATGGTGGTACATTCATCTTGCACTTTTTATATATATATGATATATATTATATAAAACTTAATCATAAATTTATAGTATATAGAATTATATATAATACATAAAATTTATATAATTATTATAGAATAAACTCAAACTATTTTATATAACACTCCTGTTACAGACAAGAAATAGAAGCAGTCATTAAAAGTCTCCCAATCAAAAGAAGCCCAGGACCAGATGGGTTCAGTGCAGAAGTGCAGAATTCTATCAGACCTTCAAAGAAGACCTAATACCAAAAAAAAAAGATGAAGTGATTTAGGAGGAATTGCATGCCCCCATTAGAGTTGCCCATGATGGTTTGTAATAGGAGATAAAAAGATATGTGTGAGTTCTCTTAGAACTACTTGAAGCAGGCCAAATCTAAGCCAGAGAGGAAGCACAAAGAGCCAGAAACCACTAACAAGCAAACCGCTAAGACTTTATGTCTTCCTTTTAAAAAGTATTTGAAGTACAGAAGTAATAGTCCTACTCTATAAAATCAGGTAATTTAATGGGCTTTATGTGTTACATATGCATCGTCAGCTCTTTATATAAATTATACTTACAATAGATTGTGTGCATGTGCATGAATGTGTATGTCTTCCTGTGTACATGTGTGTATGTATGTGTAGATCACTGGCTGACTTCAAGAATTGTCTTCTATTGCTATTTATCTTATTTCTTTTAATGAAATAAATTTTTTTCATACAATATGTCTTCATTCCTTTTCCCTCCCCCTATTCCTCCCAGTTCCTCCCCATCTCCTCTCTGACCTAGATCCACACCTCTTACCTCTGTCATTAGAAAAATGGAAATCTAAGAGATAATAAAATACAATCCAGTAAGATAAAACAACAATAACAACCCTACATCTGACTAGGACAATGCAAACTGAAGAAAAGAAGCCCAAATAAAAGGCATGCTAAATAGATTATAGATGTAGAGACCCATTCATTTGCACACTTGGGAATCCCATAAAAACACAAAACCAGAAGCCATAATATTTCACAACATGACTATAGGGAAAAAATAAAATAAAAAGATAAAAGATAAAATAAAAAGGGAAAAATCAAAAGCCCTAACATAACATGATGAGCGAGGACCATCTAACATGACATGGTGAGCGAGGACCCTCTAAC
>JADRCH010000802.1:814792-859881 GCA_019843965.1 Rhynchomys soricoides
AAAAAAAAAAAACCTAACGAGTGACTACAACAACAACAACAACAAAAACAGACCTTTGATCAAAGAAGTGTCACATATAAGATACCATCATCTACACAACTCTGGATGGGCCATTTGACATAGAATGGAAATGGGAGGAAAAGATCATGATCTAGTAAATCAGATGTGCAAAGTCAACTTTGGCAGCAAAGATGAACAAGCATTCTCATTAGTTAAGCTATTTCTATAATACCCCATCGCACATGTACAACACAGGAATCTACAGGAGAAACACTAGAGTTGGTTTACACACATTTCGCTCCTATGTTCTCTACTTAGTTAAGGGTAATGCATTCAGTTTTATAAGTCTAGTATTTTATAAGGGGTTCACTGTGGTGACAAAATTAATGATGTCCAACAAGGTCTACTTCAGCATGCTACAGGCCTACACTGTGTGTTTGCTTGTACTGTCCTTAGAAAATGTGTCTTCAAAGGACTCTCAGAAGTGTTAATTAAACATATTAGCCTATCCAAGGAGATTCAGAAATGCCTATACTTCTGTTAGCTCCCTTAACTGTACATATTAGAATTGCCTCTGATTGTGTCTCTAGAGAACAAGCTTTGGGTTTCTTGTGCTGAGCAGCCTTGGGACTTTTTCCTCTGTCCATAAGAGAAGAAATCTGGTGCTAACGGCTCCAAGTAAAGTATGTGTTTACCCTTGCCAGTGCTCTGCAGTCTGTGCCTGGTCAGATAGACTCACCTTGTTAAGGACCTTGAACCATTTAGCAAACACAAGTAAAAATAAAAGGCTGTTGCTCTACTCCCTTTCTCTGGGGAAAGGAAGATAAAAGGAACAAGGAAGGACCACAGGGAACAGAAATTAGGAAATTCCAGAAAAATAATTTCTGCCCAGAACTTGGTAGTATATAAATTTTTGAAAAAGAGGCTTATAATAAAACACAAATCATCTACTTTGTGATATGAAAACTAGCAACCATGGTTCAAGAGTAGGGGTTCTCCAGATACAATGCTTTCCTTAAGAGTTGTTTTGTTGTATTTTGCTTTGGTTCATTTTTTTGTTTCTTTGTTTTGGTTTGATTTTAGTGGATTTTCTTTCTGTACTTTTCTCTTCAACAAATACAAAACTTCTGTCCAAACATAGAGCAATCCTGCACCCACAGTGAGATTCAACCTCCTCTGTACTTTTAATTAACTCAGGCCCAGCAGCAGTTTCTACCACATAGCATTTTGTGTGAGTTACAGTATGCCCACCACTGAGACATAAATGTGAGGTAATCATTCTAATAAGTAGATATAAACATTTACAACAATTGCAATAAGTCTGCAACAAATAAGGAACTATAAAGAGAAAAGAGAAGTAAGCAGCAGCAAGCCAGGAATCAGCTTCAATGCAACTACATGGGTATGAATGTCATTTAAAACACTGATCTTTTATTGCCTTTAGTAATTTCAACACCCTCAAGTGGCTAATGAGCTTGTACTTTCAATGCTGAAAAAATGAGAACCCTGATTAGGAACAAAAACAAGAACTAAGACTTTAATTTTCATGTTTGTTGCAAAGACACCAGCAGATCCCTTTGGCATTTGGGTGATGGCATCATTTCTGTAACATAAAGAAGTTACAAAACCTCAGTCCAGAACCAAAAAGGGATCACCTCAGGCGCTCTACTCACAAACAATAAGTAGGCCTTCCATGGGAAGAAGCTTGGCATGTGTGAAGGGTAGAGAAGCAGTCACTAGCACTTCATATGCTAAGCATAAGAGGGCACATGATAATCTAAAGCACAGTGAAAATATGGGAAGGTGCTAAGTACAGTAGGATTTTCAGCTGATATGTGTGCTTTATTTGTTACTTTTCTATTCCTATGGCAAAATTATAAGCAACTTATAAAAGAAAGCATTTCATTGGGCTTATAGTTTCAAAGAGTTAGAGTCCATGATGGCAGAGCAAAGAAATGCCATCAGGACCAACTGAAAGCTTATAGCTCAATCTGCAAAGCAAAGAGAGGGTGCTCGAGCAGTAGTGCCAGACTTACCTCACAAATACCCCTCACCAGTGACACACCACTTCCAACAAGGCCATGCCTCCTGATCTTCACAAACAGTTCCACCAAGCGGGGGCCAAGTATTCAAATATGTGAGTCGATTGAGGTCATTCTCTTTGGAACTACAACCCATGTCTTAGACATTACTGAAGCAGTTGAATTGGGATTCAAAACAAGGAATCCATCCATGGTCTATTATAAGAGTTTTGGTTTCTGGAAGTGGGACTGCAGATGATATCAGAAAGAATAGATGTTTTAAGGACACTATCAGAAGAGATTCTTTCTGCGCCACTCACAGAGAGAATATGGAAATATGAGAAAAATATTTAAAAATCTAAACCAATAACCCTTAAATACCTGATCTACAAAAACATTCTCTGATGGTATAGAAATGGGTTCTGCCATTGCTTTTAATGCCGTGTAATCTACAGAGGCACATAGACAATTATTAGAAAACAATAGCTAATATACACATTACATGTGAAGTAAACACTGGTCTAAGAGCCCAGATCATTTAGACTCCATACAAACCCAGGTCATAGGCGAGAAGGCCAGGGTTCAGTGAAGTGAGGAGGGAGGTTGTCTTAGTCAGGGTTTCTATTCCTGCACAAACATCATGACCAAGAAGCAAGTTAGGGAGGAAAGGGTTTATTCAACTTACACTTCCATGCTGCTGTTCATCATGAAAGGAAGTCAAGACTGGAACTCAAGCAGGTCAGGAAGCAGGAGCTGATGCAGAGGCCATGGAGGGATGTAACTTTCTGGCTTGCTTCCCCTGGCTTGCTCAGCTGGCTTTCTTATAGAACCCAAGACTACCAGCCCACAGATGGCACCACCCACAAGGGGCCCTCCCCCTTTGATCACTTGAGATCAATTGAGAAAATGCCTTACACCTGGATCTCATGGAGTCATTTCCTCAACTGAAACTCCTTTCTCTGTGATAACTCCAGCTTATGTCAAGTTGACACACAAAACTAGCCAGTACAGAGATCCAGGTCACCCAGCACATAAATGTGGTATCCAGGACTTAAAATGAAGGCAAATCGCCTCTAAAGATTATGATATCATCCAAGTATAACAAATGACTTTTAAAACATTTGTTCCCATGTGGAAAGATGGAGAAAAGAGAGGAAGGAGGAAGGGACAGGACAGAGCTCACCCATGTAGTGTAAGGGAATGCTTCGATCTGACTGTGAAGGAGGAAGAGCCTCCAGCCAAGGCATTTGGAAAGCGTCTGGAAAAGATGAGAAAACTGTGATCCCTTAGAGCCTTCGGAGTGAAGCAGCCCTCTGATGAGTTGGTTTTAGGTATTCTGGCTTCTGAACTGTAAGATTATATTTGTATTGCTTTAGGCTATGGGGGAGGGGCAATTTCTTACGAAAGAAAGAAGAAATAACTGCAATGCATACATGTATCACTTGTTTATCTTATTATTTTACTACTCCTTTTGTTCAATATTCCTTCATTCAGTCATAAGATATTTATTTATCAAGCCTGTTAGCTGGCCATGGCCTGCTTTAGTGCCTAGTATGTAGTGGCAAGTAAGGCTAGATACAAACTCCCAGAGTGCTTGCTCCTTAGGAGAAGGGATAAAAGCAAGCATGCTGCAATGTCATCCTTACATGGATGAGTGGGCAAAGAGGGAAGACAAGGGACAGACTTCTCTGCAAGCAACTGTTCTAAAAACTTTTATGGAATGTTTCCCATTGCCTGTACTGGGGGGAATGATAAAATTCTGAGTAGCTATGAAGTCACCTAAAAGGACAAGACAGTTAATCCCATCTAGTACTTTCCATGAGCAGAATGACAAAGGATCAGGCTGAATGAGGGCAGCTCAAGAACAGCATGCTTGCTCTTCCTGGGAAGCAGGATGGAGCTTTATCTGAGGTTGGATCCTAGACCCAAGAAAGGAAGACTGTGAGGTTGCCAGGCACAATAGTTTAGCAAAACCAGTTACTCATTTCTTTCCCAGAAGGTCTGATGTTAGGGGGGGAAATGACACAATTTCCTTAAGCTTATCAAGATTAAAATATAATATTGAAATGCTCTTCTACTTCTACAAGGAAAATACTAAATTTATTATCGCTTTTAAGGAGAAAATAACTCCAAAAAAGTATATACATACTTTTCTTTTTCTTTTAATTCTGTTTGGGTCACAAATGCAAATGGCCTTGTATTATTGTCATCAAATTGGGACTTCCCCCCTGCCCCCTGCCCCAAGCTGAATGTTTTAGGTCTAGAGAAACACTGTATTCTAAAGGCAACCCCAGGCACTTCCTTGGAAATGTTTCCTATAGAAATTCCTACCTGGTCCCAATCACCGTTAAGGCTCCCAACAGCCCCACACTGTTTGAACAAAACTGGGAATGCAGATAATTTCTTGAGTAAGGATAATGTGCCTTAAGGGCCAAGCTATCTCCATCCTTGCCCCTTCCCCCCCACAAAACCAATAGACCAATCTCATAATTTACATGTGGCTACCAGAAAGAGACCAGCATCCTGCCTCTGCTTATGCAGCAGACTTACTCTGTGACTTGAGGACCAAAAAAAAAAAAAAAAAAAAAAAATGCAATTGAGGGAAGTGGGAGGAGGAGGGACTGAATGTGGGAGTCACCACCCATCCTCCTACAAGGTGGACAGAATTCCATCTTCATTGTATGCTGCATTTACCATGGAAAACAGCGACACTTGAGCTGCTGGCAGGCCAACAAGGAAACCATCTTTTGGGCTAAGAGAGCAAAGCAGCCCTAGGGCAATAGGCACTGAGCTAGAGCTTCAATTGCTTAGAAACCGAGGGAAGACCATGCTGAGGTTAAGACCCTGAAGGAAACTCCAGCAGGGAACCCCTCCCAGGGTGTCCTGCAGCTCAAAACAGCCAATGACTGGAAGATGGTTGAGTAATTTCCTGTGTTTTCTCTATTTCTCCATGAGTTCTCATTACCTTGACCTTACATGTCAAATCTTCTAGAATTAGACAAGCAGCAGTCACAGTGACTGTCCCACATCTGAGAGTTGTAAAAAAAAAATCAGCAAAAATGGGTGTTCTGCCGCACCAGTTCTAACTGTTCGAGAACTGGTGTTCACTGGATGCTCTCAATATTTTTTCTTCGCTATAAACAAATATCAAGCAAGAAGCAACTTACTGGAGGAATGGGGATGCTCGCTCTCAGTCAGCTTTTCCCTTTTGCCTTTTTATTTATTCTAGATGCAAGTCCATCTCCCTCATTCAGGGAAGTTCCATTAATCCACTCTGGAAATAACCTGGCAGACATACCTAAAGATTTGTTTCACTAATGCCTTAGGCATCTATTGATGCAATCAGTTTGATAACTGACATCAACTATTGTTTCTATTATGTGGGGGTAAATCCAAAGTAATTTTCCAAGTGATATTTAACTTGAAATAAAATTTGAGACTCATCTCCCTGCCCCTTAAAACAGCAGGAAAAGCACACATCCAGTTTAACTAAAGATTCTAAATTTTAAGTCCAGTTTCTGAAACAGAATGAAGGGAAACAAGATGTCATGCAGAGAGCAGAAAGTCTTTGGTGCAAGTGCTCATCTGAGTAGCATATATTGCTCAATAAGTCAGAATATAGTCACCACATTATCATTTAGCTTCTTTAATTACCTCAAGAAAGCAAAATTTTCCATCAAAATATTAGAAAAAAGTAATTTGCCTTAGTAAAGATGAATGCAAACATGATAACCAATATGGAAAGATACTGAACATATATTTATTGGCTAATTAAATAGATTGTAAAAGCAGAGAGACACAGCAATATTTCGAATCTAGCTGATTACCCTTTAGAGGCAGAAGATTCATGGTTTACCTCAGCAAAGCAAAAATTGCCATCATGTTTTTCCAGCTGCATACTCCACAGTTAATAATAACAAATTTTTAAAACATGATAAAATTCTAGCTTTTTGTTTCATAATCTGATGATAATTAAAGTGAGGGCTTCAAAGTAAATAAAAGATGTTTGCTCTATATTATCAATAGTAGGGAAAGTAGGAAGTATCCACAGATCAAAATAGCAGGGAACCATTTGTATTTCCTGAGATGTGTTCTTTTTATTTTAGTATTAGAGTCAGGTGAATAAATAAATGTCTCAAAAACTGCTTCAAGTTCATGAAGATTCTTCTGTCTCATACTTTTTCATTCAATAAACTTGCATAATTCAACCTGAAATTGTAGCTACTTCCCAGCCAATCCAAGGCAACAGATAAAACTGAGCAAATCTTCCAACCATACCTGGGAGAAAGGCAACCAGTTTGTAACTCCTAACTCATATTTGGTTATATAATTTCCCCAAAAACACCTCTTCTTTCTAAAACTTGACATATAGTCACTGTACATTGTTGTATGTTTCATAAAAACATTACCATACAAGTATATAAAATGTATTGATATAATCCATAGTTCCTTCCATCCTCTATCTCAGACTTTCCCCTTCCCTTAAATCTCCCTTACTCCTCAACAGTTTATTTCTACTTCTATGTCATATATACATGCATGATATGGGGGGGGGGGGAGTGTGTGTGCGTGCGTGTAATATCTGGTATCCGCAAGTGAGAAAATGATAGTTGTCTTTCAGAGAATTAATTTGCTTAAAGTAATTATTTCTAGCAGTAGCCATTTTTCTGAAATAGATGTAATTTTGTTCCCTTCTAATATGTGCGTATACCACATTTTTTACTTTATCTACTCCTCTGTTGATGAATAGCCAGGCTGATTCCATAGCTGAACTATTGTAAATAGCTCTGTAGTAACACTGCCTTGCAATTACAGCTATCTCTGGACTAGGTTGACTTGGAGTCTCTCAGGAGTCACAAGGCTGCATCATATGGTACACATATCTGTTCATATTGTTGAAAAACTTCCATGCTGATTTCAACACTGCCCAGTTTATATGTTCACAAAATAAATTTGCAATAGCTCTGCTGTGGAATATTGACTTGCAAAAGCAATAACTAAAGTATAAAAGTATTTATTTAAAATCGAAAAAGTATAAATTCTCAGAAAGAGATCAGTTCTGACTGATGGCAGTGTGTACCATAAAGTTGCAAATCTGTATGTGGACTTTAGTAATGGAGTCCTAAAAACAAAGGACACCCATCCATCTAAAATACAGTTCAAACATGGTTACAACACATACCTGGGAATAGATCTGAACTGAAAACTTAAGGATTACTCACATGGTTTTCTAATGAAACATTGATGTTAAATTTCTAGCAGAGTCAAAGAAGTTGACTAAGAAAACAGGATAACACAGTACCCTTAAACAAGTCTTAAGTTGAGAGGAAACTAGGGTTTTCTGGAAAATACCAAATAAAAGTTCATATGTCCAGATGTATAGAAGGCACCAGAATATAAATGATGAAGAGATAGATTAGTTCTAGAAGTATGTGGAAATGTTTTAGGGCACAAGATAAAGCTATAGATGGTGTACATATGAAAAACCACACATGATCTCAAAACCAAGAATTATCTGCCAGTGTTCAAGCAACATAATCAGAAGTGCAGGAGCAGCCATCTTGTTTTATAATTCATTATTATCACTTCATCCTAGAAGTAAAAAATACTTGGGAGTTTAACATCCTATTAATAACGAAAAGCACAGTTATCCTAACCCTGTGCGGTGGTTTGAATAGGAATAGCCTCTGTATATTCATATATTTGAATGGCATTAAAGAGTGGCACTACTTGGGAGGAATTAGAAGGTGTGGCCTTGTTGGAGTAGGCATGGGCTTGTTGGAAGAAGTGTGTCACTTCTGGTAGGCTTTGGGGTTTCAAATGCTTAAGCCAGGTCCAGTGTCTCTTCTTCTCCTATTGCCTACAAATCCAGAGGTAGATCTCTCAGCTACCTCTACAGCACCATGACCGCCTGTGTGCCACTATGCTTCCCACATGCTGATAACAGGCTTAGATCTGAAAATAATGTGGTGTCAGAAGTTATTCATTATCATCAAAGATGTAGTAAATGGATTATAACCAGGAGCTAGGAGAGCTATGGAGTGAAGAAGGATGACTTTAAAGGTTTCCTGGGAATACACAGAGAAGATAAGAAAATCATTCATACAATAAAATAAAGTTGGAGAGAAGGATTTGCTGACCTGTTTGATGTGAGAGTGAAGAACTTATGAAGGCCATCTAGAAACTGAGAGTGGAGAATTGGAAGGACTTGTAATTTTCAAAAGAAAAAGAAGTCAAAAAAATGGACATTGATCCAATAATGTGAAAATTACCTAAATTTGTCAGAGTGTTGCAAATTGTATGTAAACTAAAGGGCAAAATTATAAACTGGGATGCTGGAAGGCACACAGCATTAAAATGCCTTCCAACAATTTTGGGTATTAAAGATTACAGTCCTTGTAATATTTTGATGATTTAAAAAAGATAAAATCCAACCCCTCATTAGTGTGTTCTTTCATAGTTTGGAGCCAATACAAACAAAAAACCTTTCAATGATTAATGATCTTCAAATATCAACATTTCTGTTCTTGATATTCAATTTTTGATCTGCTCCACCAGCCAAAGGTCCAGGCTTCTCTGAAGCCAGTGGTCTGTGATGTTTCACACTACATCACAAGCACTGCATGATTCACCTCACTTTATCCCGCCACACAGGCATTATATAACGCTCAGTCACCACAGAAAGGATGATGCTTTGGTTAACCACCATGGGCACCTCTGAGTGTGTTCTTCATGATGATGCTTCTAAGAAGACTTAGGAGAGAAAGGAGTCACACTGAGTGTGGATAGATACATTCCAAAGGTTGAGGTACCAGACTTAATAAAAGTGGAAAGTAAGCTAAGCATCAGCATTCTTTCTGCTTTCTAACTATGGCCTTAATGAAGACAGTTACCTCACAAAACTGTCTATATGACTTCATCATCATGATAAACTGTACCCTCAAAGATAAGCAAAATCTACCTTTGCTTTCTTACATTTCTTCTTGGTGGGTGTTTTGTCATGAGAACAGAAAAAACAGTACAGGTAAGTTCAAAGCAGTATGGTATTTTTAGAAAGTAAATGGACACATTCACGTGTCTTTTATTATAGTATAACTGTTCTAGCATTTTTCTCCTTTAACATTGTGGGGAACTGGCTCCAGTCTCCTGCTTGTTTCAGATACCAAAATCTACAGGTATTTAAGTCCCTTGTATAATATGGTGAAGTGTATGTATATAATCTACACAAATCCTACTTGCATACTTTGAATTATCTCTAAGCTACTTATAATCATAAATTCAATTTAGATGCTATCTAAATAGTCCTTATATTGCTTAGAAAATAATGACAAAAATGATTGCATATGCTTATTACAAATATGCTTAATTTGGGATGTTCGTTTTGTTGAATCTACGATATGTAACCCTAGAATACAGCATGGTGGCAGTGGATTGCTATGAGTGCTCTAGTATTTTCATTGTCAACCTCTTCCTGGGCCTAATTTTTTTTAGCATAATGGAATCTGTGAGATGAGAGAGAGGAAGGGTAGTTGTTGGATTAAAAAAAACTAAAGATGTATGAAACATTCTTAGGGAAACCAATTAGTAAGCTAATTTCAAAATACAATTTTAAAAACAAGTTCAAACAGATGTACCTTCCATGGGTGGATAATGCTACCCCCAGAAGACATAAATTATTCAGCAAAAATCCCAGTGCAAGTCATGAGAGACCTCCCTCTAAGTGTTTGGTCTTGGAGTCTCCATAAGTCTCCAAAACAACGCAGGCTAATGTCATTGCCCTTGGTTACACACTGTGACTACATAATGAGACACTATTAGCTGAAGACATCCATAAATACTGTCTGCAAAACACAGAGAAATCAACCTCAAATTTACTGAGAAACTTACTCTCTGCTGGCAACTTTCATTGTGCTGTAAGTTTGTATGCAGGATGCTGGAGGAAAAACCCTACACTAATGGTCTTATTTAGCACTGGATCCTATTTGCCACCCTAACAACCTGCCAGGAAAGATATGGCCACGGTGCAATAGTAAAAGGTTATCACAGGGTAATTAATTACTTTCTGATTGGATTTAAAGCCTGATTAACATTCGTGAATTTCATGCCTGGTACTGTAAGTCAAAAGCCAATAGCTGAGAGATCATAGACCCTAAGGTAAAACCTGACTCTGATCAAAATTCTGAGAATAAGATTCAGTGATACTTATCCTTAGATAGGACATCTTATTACTCCACCCAACTCTATCAAATCTTAGAGAACATCAGGAAAGATGAAATAGAGCATAAAATCAAAAGAATAGGAGTGTTCTGGATTTTCAGCACATATGGGAGATGCATTCTCTAGGTGCCACCCTTACTGAGGAACAGTTGACAGTGAATAGCTGCCTGTGGAGTGTCCTAGTTACTGTTTCTGTTGTTGTGATGAAATGGCATGAACATCAGCAACTTGGGGAAGAAAAGGTTACTTCATCTTATAGTTGTGGTTCATCATCCAAAGAAGATAGGGCAGAAACTCAAGGGAAGAGCCTGGAGGCAGGAACTGAAACAGAAGCCATGGAAAAATATGACTTACTGGCTTGCCCTTCATAGCTTGCTCAGTCTGTTTTGTTATAAACCCAGGGACTACCAGCCAAGGAGTAGCACTGGTTATAGTAAGCTGGGCCCTTTCACACCAATGATCAACCAAGAAAGTGTACCACAGATTTGCCATAGGCCAATCTGGTGGGTATATTCTTATTACAGGTTCTCTTTTCCAAAATGACTCTAGCTTGTGTCAAGTTGACACTGGTAGGTTTTTCATGTTTCAGGGAATTGCCCTATACCCGTGTACATATGGGTTATACTAACCGGACTTAAAAGAGCACTATAAAAAAGAGCTCATAGTTGGGAGGGGAACATCCTGGGAGGAGAACATATTGTGGGGATTATGGTGGAAAGTTGAGGGCAGAAATGAGGGGTCTATATGATCACATTTCATTATGTACACACAGGGAATTCTCACAGAGTAAAAAGATTTTTTTAATAAAAGGAAGAAGTAAAGCCATATTTGTAAGTCCTTGATTCATGATTTGAGGGTTTTTTATAAGGAATTTATTTTGTCTTCTCAAATGAAGAAAATATAAAGCAAAATCATAGTGTTTATATCATTCGGAACTCTATAACTTTAGGTATCCTCTGGTGGTTTTGGACAGATTCACCATGATAAGAGGAAACAAGATGAACTCTGTGAAGCCATACGAGCTTGCAAAAGTACCAAAAGTCTAAAGCAGTCAAAGGGTGCCTTATTCCTTTTCAGTTTGAATTCCAGAAACCATAGAAACATTGACATCAATCTCAAGAGAAAATTCTGGGACAGGTTTTTCAGCAGATGGCTTGTGAATATTTAGGGAGAAAGAGTGGAGCCCAACTAAGGTCAGAGAAACAATTCAAATCAAATCAATATTAGTTTACTTCTTGCTTCTGCTTCTCTGTAAGATGAATAGACAACTATAGCCAAGATACATATGCCCCATTCGACTAAATTATTAAACAAAGTCATAGAACTCTTTCTGGACTTTTTCCTTTCTAAATACTGCTTCTCAGAGGTTTGAAAGATGCAGAAGTTATGATCCTCCATGGGAAGACAACATTCTATTTTGATGTATTTAGCACAGAATAAAGTTCCTTTCCATGCTTTGTATTCTGTACTGTTGCTTGTCCTTCATTGACTTTCCCCCAAACTCCCTAATTGGGCCAACAGAAAAGCTTTCATGTTTCCATCAGACCTGATTCTTGCTTACAATCAGGTTCTTTGAGATCTCTTTCTTAAGAATCTGTGGAAATATTTTCCCTAGTGATGAATAAGTAAGCTAATTTCCCTGTGTTATAAACCATGTCCACCATCTAGACTATAACTGTCCTGAAGAAAGCATTTTTAAAATCGTCTTGGTATTCTCAGTGTTTAAAACATAATAAATATTCAGTGTTTGATGAGTAAAATGAACTTATAAAATTACAGAAAAGCATAATCAGGAAAGTGACATACTGCAATCAAAAATGACAGGAGATATTGCAGATATGTAGATAATAGAAAAGAAAGTTCCTGATGTAATGAACAACATCTATAACTTACCTGTTCATGGCTCTATATTGTTTTATTTTATTCTTTTTAATTTTGAATACATATATGTGTGGCATATGTGCATGCATATGCATGATCACTTCTATGCAAACACATGTGTGTATATGGGTGCAAACGTGGGGAATGAGCATATGCATTTGGAGTTCAAAGTTAACAACAGATGCCTACTCTATCACTCTCCATTTTGTTTATGAAGGAAGAACCTCTTAACTGAAATCAGAGCTTTCAAAATCCAACTACTCAAACTAGACAACTAACTTGTCCTTTGACACCCGTATGCTGGGATGACAGGTAGTCACTATATCTGCCTAGCTTTCACGTGGGTTCTATGTATCCGAAATCCATTCTTCACATTTAATTAAAATGCTTTTTATCTACTGAGTCATCTTACAGCCCTGCTTTAGATTCTTACTAAGCTATATGATATTGAAAAGTAAATTAAAATGCAGAGAAATCTGACCAATAAGTAAAAGATCCACCAATGTAGAAAAAAAGTTTTAGTAAATAATACAAAAGTAATGCAAATCACATTTAAGAAAGGAAATAAAAGGCAATCCCAAAATTGCAGAAACGAATACTACTTATCTTTAGAGAATAAACTCTGGAGCCAAAGGCAGCAGTGCTAACATGGAACAGCTACTCTAGGCTACTATTAGCCACTATGACATCCATGGCTCAGGGAGACCTTACAAGAGATATAGGCACCAGTAAGTGAGTGGCATGTCAGCAGTACCGGGAAGGATGACTGGGACATAAGGCTGACAGCCAAAAGAAAACACATTATCCAGAAGCCAATCCCAACATAATGGTTCAATTAATAAAGAAAAAAAATTCTCTACAAAAGAAGAATGCCTGCTTGGTCTTCTATATCTTTAGATCACTGCCATCTCACCTTAGGCTGGCAGATCACAATTATATAAATTTATGTCCATCAGTCAAAAATGTCAAGATTCGGCAAGGAATTTTTACAGCAACAATCTAGACAATATTCTATCTACACATATATATCTAATTATTAGCCCTGGGTTTACTTCTCACATTCAATGAACAATTTTTAAATGTGTATATGTGTATGTGTGTATGTGTGTGTGTGTTAGATAAATAAAAATGTTTTTGTCAAAGTAATTTTCTAAAGTCAAATTGCAAGATCAACTTTGTGCTCACAGTAACATTTACAAAATGAAATTTAAAGTAAAATAAAACGATGTAGTAATCCATTGAGAAGAAAAAGAAAAACACGGGTATTGAAGTAAAGAAAAATAAAGTATTCAAATTGCACCTTTTGTATGCACTAAGAGCAATGAATAGAAAAACTGGCATTGACAGAAAATTAGAATTAATTTAGAGGACAAGAGAGAAAAGAAATGCCAAGCAAATAAGCAAAAGAGCCATAAAATTAATATCCAAAAATTATCATTCTAAAAAAGAGACAGAACAGCTCAATCCACTAGCCAAAGCTCTTATGAAAGCTGAGAAAATTAATTTTAAAAGACACCTAAACAGCAAGGACATTCTTACATCCACAAAACAAAGATTCTCCCAATCATCTAAATTAAAGAAGTTCAGACTTAAGAGGAATCAAATTCAAGGTTACTTCAGAATTTTTCCATTATATAGTAAATAAGAAAGTGAAAATAAATCTACAAAGCTTTTAGAAAGAAAAAAAACTATTTCACAAGATTTTGATATACAATCAAATTGTAGATCATTTGTTAAAACAAAACAAAAGCTGTCCTTCTGTGAATTATAAGAGTCCAGAATGTTAGGTAAATTTACAGAATTATTATTTGAAGGTATACCAGTTATCTCAATCTCCTATGCTGCCTAAGCAATTTAAAGAGAAGGGGGTTTGTTCTGATCACTTTTCTACTTTATAGTCCATCATATCATGGAAGTTATAGCAACCTTTTGTAGAAATAATCAGATTACATACACAATCAAGAGCAAAGAGCAGTGGATTACTGCTCAGCTTGCTTTCTCTTTCTTACCTAATCAGAATCCTTTGCTTAGTTTGGTGCAGGATTAGAGATAATGATCTAGTTTTGCTAAGTATAAATGTTAAATCATTTGTTAAATGCTTAATTTTGAGTTTTTGAGATGAAAATGTTTATTCTGTGCCAATATATGGTAGAAATATGTAAATTATACCACCCATAGTGGGTGTATCTTCCTACCTCAATTAATATAATCAAGGTACATACTTCTAACACATAATAACATCAAAACTTAAAAAGAGGAGCTAACAATAATAATTAATAAAAACTTAATTATTATCTCTAATCCTGTACAAAATTCAACACCAATGAATCAAGGATCTCATCATAAGACTGTTTCTCTGAAACTGATCAAAGAAAAATAATGAGTCTACTTCAACATATAGAATTAAGTAATGACTTTCTGAATGTGACTTTGGTGACCACAGGAAATAAGACCCAAAACTGACAAATGGGATCCCATGAAACTAAAACACAACTGTTCAGCAAAGAAAATGAACAGATGATTGAAAAAGTAGCCCACTGAAAGGAGAAATAGTTTTTTTATGATTTATTACTTTTATGTATATGGAAATATTTCTTGTACCATGGTTTATAACATTTTGCCTTTTCTACTAGAATGTATTAACTGAGTAAAATAATGGGTTTTATTGCAACATAGTCACATATATATATATATAATATAGTTGTAACATATTCATATTTTGATCAAAGTAACCTATGTCCGCCATTTCTTTTTTCTCATTAATTTATTTATTCACTTTATAGACAGATCACAGCCCCGTTCCCTCCTCTCCACCGAGTTTCACTCTCATACCCCTCCCCCATTCCTCCATCCCATTTCCTCAAAGAAGGAAGGAAGCCCTCCATGGATACCAACCCATCCTGGTACATAAAGTTGCAGCAGGACTATGTGCATCTTCTCTCACTGAGGCTAGACACAACAGCCCAACTATAGGAAAGTGACCTAAAGGCAGGCAATGGTGTCCAACTGACATTTTCTCTAGCACCTCCAAATACGCCTACATTCCATTACCTTCTGTAATAGCTCCCTTCAATTCTCATGTCTTTTTTTGAGATTTCACATATGACAGAAAATGTATCATGCCATTATACATTTAGCTTATATAGATTGAAGATGAAGATTGTCTGTTTTATCCAGTTGTTTTGTAGAACATGGTATAATATTTTTTTAATACTTCAGTGGGGGTATATAGCATGTTCTTTTTCTTTCCCCCACCCCACAATGTTACTTTTTCTGGCTTATTTTGTTTTATTTTGTTTAATTTAATTTTTCTAAAAATTTCCTATATGTTTATGGCATTATATCCCTCCCTCCTCACTCACAACTCCTCTCATTTCTCCTCCTACTCTCTCTAAATTCCCTGGACAACTTCTTTAATTGTTATTGTTACATACATACATACATACATACATACATACATACATACATACATGAAAAAGTCTTCATTCTTGTAAACTAAATAAAAAGCATACTTAAAATAACTTAAAGGTAGATGTCATGTATGGATGATGCTGCTCTTAATAAAGAAGCAAAAGAAAAAATCTCAGTGTCAGGTATAAGACATCCATAAAAGCTATTAATCAAAGAGATTCAAGGTACCCCAATACAACACAGCCTCTTGCATTTCTACTTGGTTGCCCTCTAGAACTAGATGATAAGAATCTATTGCTGAAGATGCCACACAGCTTGGTTTCAAGATGTGTACAATCCCATCTGACTAGCTTTCAAACTGCCAGAATGTGGTGTTGGGGATACCGGGGGAAGAGGACATCAATGGAATTCTATGAACCATAAGAATTATAATACTAAAACTGACAAATAAAATGGACCCACATTTGTAAATGGAAGGGTATCCAGCCATGCTCCAGTGTGGATTCTAGGTCAGTTCAAGCTCCAGTACTGTGATGCTGTAAGCTTGGTCCAAAACCCATGCTAGGGGAGTTCATAGACCCAAGGGGGAAAGTTGCTACTATGATATTTAACTACATAGCCATAGCATCAAATTATCTTCTAAATGACCCTGTTTAAACTATTAGACAAATGTCGGCAATAATCAGAGAAGCCTCTCTTTGCAGTGAAAAGCATTGAATGCAGATATTCATGGCTTCCCAAGATTCTAGGACTAAGATAGCTGAGAATTCAACCCTAAATGAGATATTTGTACAACTACTCTAAGGTTCAGGAAATACTGTGGGGAAAAGGATGGAAAATATAAGAGTCATAGACAGAAAGAAGGGCTATAAAATATCATCGTTAAGCAGGACATTGTAACCATAAACTTACAGCAGCACAGTAACTTGCATTGGGCTTGTACAAAACAGACCCTGTCTAGTATTTGCTACTGATGGATTGACTCTATATGCCCACTGGTGAGCTACCAGACTCCCATGTATAGTTTTCAAACACATAGCCACGCAGAAAACCCTGAGTAAACTCAGTAGATCACAAAAAGAAATGAAGTCGAAGAAGGAGTTAGCAGGAAAGAAAAGTAGAGATAGACAGGAAGAAGATAGGTAACACAGGGTGGGAATGAGAGCACTTGGAACGCATTGTATACATGTATGGAATGGTCAGGTGACAAATTTAATTATAGTTTTATCTACTCACATAAAATAACACTAGAAATTCTTTTTGAAAATCTGTCACAAAAAAATCATCCCAAGTAACAATATAACTCATTCCACTGTCCTGAAACCATCACCATAAACATTTCCCTGTTGACCCCTTTTTCCTCTCTCAATGTATATATTACCACACATGCAACAGAGGGACATTGTGTTTCTGTTATATATGTGGGTGCATTGGTTTGCTTCTTCGTCTATGTTATCCCTTCATCATTTTTCAATAGAACCAATAGAAAGTATTTAGTAGTTACATTTTTTTCTATTCTTACCACCATGTATGTATATGTTTATAACTGTATATTAAATAACCTTATCCCTGTACTTTGAGGGAAAGGGTGTTTTCACAACAAGATTCTGCCATGGTATTTGTGCTTTTTCACAAAAGGAGACTGATTAAGTCCAACTAGCACCTACTTCAACCACAAGAGAATTCTTTGTGGGAAAGATGTCTCAGCCATGAAAGCCTAGGCTTACAACCAAAAATAGAAAAATTCTTGAAGACAGTGGCCCATCACTGTAGGGTTGTGTGTGTGCATGTCCACACTGTGTACATATAGTCATACTGTGTACATGAAAAAAAAAGAGGTTTTCAGAAATTCTGGATCTAGAATTACAGATGGCTTTAAGTGACGTGACATGGGTGCTGGGAACTGAACTCAGGTCCTCTGTGAGAGCAATATGCACTCAACCACCAATCTACCTCTCTAGTCCCATAACCCTGACTTCTGTTTATAGTTGAATGTATATTAATTGTATTAATCCTCATCTCTGATACTTTCTTTATAGTAGCACTGACCTATTATTCTAATCAGTTATCTATCTTTTTTCTTTAAAAATATAAAAACTTTATGGGGCTAGAGAAATGGCACTGTTGATCTTGCAGAGGACCTGTGTTCAAATCCTAGCACTTACATTATGGCTCAAATCCATCTGTAACTAGAGTTCCAGGAGATTCAACGGGCATCCATGGGTTGCACATACATACGTGCAGGTAAAAAAAAAAAAAAAATAAAAAAAAAATATATATATTTTATATTATATTTATATTATATATATATATATATATATGCAATATAAAGGGCTTTGGGTATAATAAAGAATTTAAAATATTTAGAGCCCAACGATTAAAGTTAAATATTGAAAATGTACAAGGTAGTTTTTTGGTCTGTGAAAACAAACATTTTGTTTTATAATTACTTTATATATAAAACAAAATAATATAAAATCTATAATGATAATACAGATGCTTAATATGTATCACTTAGGTCAGTCTTTCTCTTGATTTCATATCTTCTTGTAGTACAATGTATTTGTTAAACTAAGAAAAAAAACAGTATTTTATCAATACCTAGGTTCTAGATTTCATTCAAATTTTGTAAACTTTTCCATTGGTGTTTGATTTTTTTAGGATCAAAAATGGTTGCCTGTAATATGTTGTTTTAAAACAAACCATTGTATCTTTTAAAAATGTTATTCTAGTTTGTAATAGTTTCTCTAATGTTTCTTGTTTTTCATGACTGACAGTTTTCTAATTTTCTTTTATTTATTTACATTTCAAATGTTATCCCCTTTCCTGGTTTCCCATCTGCACAACCCCTATCCCATCCCCCATTACCCTGTTTCTATGAGGGTGCTCCCCCACTCACCCACCCACTCCTGCCTCACTACCCTAGCATTCCTCTACATTGGGGCATCAAGCCTTCACAGGACCAAGGGCCTCCCCTCCCGTTGATGCCAGATTAGGCACCTTCAGCTCCTTCAGTCCTTCCCCTAACTCTTCCATTGGGGTGCCTGTGCTCAGTCCAATGGTTGGCTGTGAACCTCCACATCTGTATTGGCCAGGATCTAGCAGAGCCTCTCAGGAGACAACTGTATCAGGCTCCTGTCATCAAGCACTTCTTGACATCCGCAATAGTGTCTGGGTTTGGTGTCTGCATGTGGGATGGATCCCCAGATGGGAAGTCTCTGGATGGCATTTCCTTCAATCTATGATCCACTCTTTATCCCTGTATTTCCTTTAGATGGGAACAATTCTGGGTTAAAATTTTGGAGATGGGTGGGTGGCCCCATCCTTCAACTGGGGGGCCATGCCTAACCTCTGGATATGGTCTCCACAGGTTTCCCTCCACTTTGTGGGGTATTTCAGCTAATGTCATCCCCATGGGGTCCTGGGAGGCTCTTGCTTTCCTGGCATCTGGGACTTTCTGGTTGCTACCCCCAGTTGCCCATCCCCCATGGCTACTCACCTCTGGTCAATTTCCTGACCCTCTGTACATCTTCTCCAACTCCTCCCATACCTGATTCTTCACCTCGTTTTCCCCTCCCCCTCTTCTCTTTTTCCCAAGTCCCTTCCACCCTCTACTTCCCTTGATTATTTTGTTCCCCTTTCTAAGTAGGACTGAAACATCCACTCTTTGATCTTCCTTCCTCTTGAGTTTCTTCTTGGTCTGCGGGTATTTCACACTCTTTGCCTAATACCCACTTATCAGTGAGTACATATCATGCATGGTCTTTTGTGACTGAGGTACCTCACTCAGGATATTTTCAAGTTCCATCCATTTGCCTGCAAATTTCATGAAGTCATTGATTTTAATAGCTGAGTAGTATTTCATTGTGTAAATGTACCACATTTTCTGTATCCATTCTTCTGTTGAGGGACATCTGGGTTGTTTCCAGCTTCTGGTTATTATAAATATGGATGTTATGAACATAGTGGAGCATGTGTCCTTATCACCTGTTGGAGCATCTTCTGGGTATATGCCCAGGAGTGGTATAGCTGGGTCCTCAGGTAGTATTATGTCCAATTTTCTGAGGGTCTGCCAACTGATTTCCAGAGAGGTTGTATCAATTTGCATTCCTACCAGCAATGGAGGAGTGTTCCTCTTTCTCCACATCCTCGCCAGCATCTGCTGTCACCTGAGTTTTTGATCTTAGTCA
This sequence comes from Rhynchomys soricoides, assembly GCA_019843965.1. Lineage (NCBI taxonomy): Eukaryota > Metazoa > Chordata > Mammalia > Rodentia > Muridae > Rhynchomys > Rhynchomys soricoides. The sequence goes on from JADRCH010000802.1 coordinate 834,513, forward strand.
TTCTGACTGGTGTGAGGTGGAATCTCAGGGTCGTTTTTATTTGCAATTCCCTGATGATTAAGGATGTTCAACATTTCTTTAGGTGTTTCTCAGTCATTCGAGTTTCCTCAGTTGAAAATTATATGTTTAGCTCTGTTCCCCATTTTTTGATAGGGTTATTTGTATCTCTGGAGTCTAGCTTCCTGAGTTCTTTGTATACATTGGATATTAGCCCTCTATCAGATGTTGGATTGGTAAAGATCTTTTCCCAATCTGTAGGTTGCCATTTTGCCCTAATTACAGTGTCCTTTGCCTTACAGAAGCTTTGTAATTTTGTGAGGTCCAATCTGTCAATTCTTGACCTTAGAGCACAAGCCATTGGTGTTCTGTTCAAGAACATTTCCCCTGTGCCCAAGTGTTTGAGACTTTTCCTTAATTTCTCTTCTATTAGATTCAGTGTATCTGGTTTTATGTGAAGGTCCATGATCCACTTGGTCTTGAGCTTTGTGCAGGGAGATAGGAATGGATCAATTCGCAACCTTCTACATGTAGACCGTCAGTTGAGCCAGCACCATTTGTTGAAGATGCTGTCTTTTTTCCACTGTATGGTTTTACCTCCTTTGTCGAAGATCAAGTGACCATATGTGTGTGGATTCATTTCTGGGTTTTCGACTCTATTCCATTGATCAACCTGCCTGTCACTGTACCAATACCATGCAGTTTTTATCACTACTGCTCTGTAGTACAGCTTGAGGTCAGGGAGGCTGATTCCCCCAGAAGACCTTTTATTGTTGAAGATAGTTTTTGCTATCCTGGGTTTTTTGTTATTCCATATGAATTTGAGAATTGCTCTTTCTAGGTCTACAAAGAATTTTGTTGGGATTATGATGAGGATAGCATTGAATCTGTAGATTGCTTACGGCCATTTTAACTATGTTAATCCTGCCGATCCATGAGCATGGGAGATCTTTCCATCTTCTGAGGTCTTCTTCGATTTCTCTCTTCAGAGACTTGAAGTTCTTGTCATACAGATCTTTCACTTGGTTGGTTAGAGTCACACCAAGATATTTTATATTGTTTGGGACTAATGTGAAGGGTGTCATTTCCCTAATTTCTTTCTCAGCCTGTTGATCCTTTGAGTATAGGAAGGCTACTGATTTGCTTGAGTTAATTTTGTATCCAGCCACTTTGCTGAAGTTGTTTATCAGCTGTAGCAGATCTCTGGTGGAGTTTTTCGGGTCACTTAAATATACCATCATATCATATGCAAATAGTGATATTTTGATTTCTTCCTTTCCAATTTGTATCCCTTTGATTTCCTTTTGTTGCCTGATTGCTCTAGCTAGAACTTCAAGTACTATGTTGAATAGATAGGGAGAGAGAGGACAGCCTTGTCTAGTCCCTGATTTTAGTGGGATTGCTTCGACTTTCTCTCCATTTAGTTTGATGTTGGCCACTGGTTTGCTGTATATTGCTTTTACTAAGTTTAGGTATGCTCCTTGATTTCCTGATCTTTCCAAGACTTTTATCATGAAGGGATGTTGAATTTTGTCAGATGCTTTTTCAGCATCTAACGAGATGACCATGTGGTTTTTTTCTTTGAGTTTGTTTATGTAGTGGATTACATTAATGGATTTCCAGATATTGAACCATCCCTGCATCCCTGAGATGAAGCCTACTTGATCATGGTGAATGATTGTCTTGATGTGTTCATGGATTCAGTTTGCAAGAATTTTATTGAGTATTTTTGCATCGATATTCATAAGGGAAATTGGTCTGAAGTTTTCTTTTATTGTTGGGTCTTTGTGGGGCTTTGGTATCAGTGTAACTGTGGACTCATAGAATGAATTGGGTAGTGTTCCTTCGGTTTCTTATTCATGGAATAGCTTGAAGAGTATTGGTATTAGGTCTTCTTTGAAGGTCTGATAGAATTCTGCACTGAACCCATCTGGTCCTTGGCTTTTTTTGGTTGGGAGACTTTTAATGACTGCTTCTATTTCTTTAGGAGTTATGGGATGGTTTAGATGGTTTATCTGATCCTGATTTAACTTTGGTAATTGGTATCTGTCTAGAAACTTGTCCATTTCCTCCAGATTTTCCAATTTTGTTGCATATAGGCTTTTGTAGTAGGATCTGATGATTTTTTTAATTTCCTCAGGGTCTGTTGTTATATCTCCGTTTTCATTTCTAATTTTGTTAATTTGGATACTGTCTCTGTGCCCTCTGGTTAGTCTGGCTAAGGGTTTATCTATCTTGTTGATTTTCTCAAAAAACCAGCTCTTGGTTTTGTTGATTCTTTGTATAGTTCTTTTAGTTTCCACTTGGTTGATTTCAGCCCTTAATTTGATTATTTCTTGCCTTCTACTCCTCTTGGGTGTATTAGCTTCTTTTTGTTCTAGAACTTTCAAATGTGCTGTTAAGCTGTTAGTGTATGCTCTCTCCAGTTTCTTTTTGGAGGCATTCAGAGCCATGAGTTTTCCTTTTAACACTGTTTTCATTGTGTCCCATAAGTTTGGGTAAGTTGTACTTTCATTTTCACTGAATTCTAGGAAGTCTTTAATTTCCTTCTTTATTGCTTCCTTGAACAACTTATCATTAAGCAGTGCATTGTTCAGCTTCCATGTGTATGTGGGCTTTCTGTTGTTGTTGTTGCCATTGAAGACCAACCTTAATCCATGGTGATCTGATAGGAGGCATGGGATTATTTCAATCTTCTTATATCTGTTGAGGTTTGGTTTGTGACCAATTATATGATCAATTTTGGAGAAGGTACCATGAGGTGCTGAGAAGAAGGTATATTCTTTTGATGCAGGATGCAATGTTCTATAGATATCTGTTAAACCCATTTGGTTCATAGCATCTGTTAGTTTCACTGTGTCTCTGTTTAGTTTATGTTTCCAAGATCTGTCCATTGTTGATAGTGGGGTGTTGAAGTCTCCCACTATTATTGTGTGAAGTGCAATGTGTGCTTTGAGCTTTAGTAGAGTTTTTTTATGAAAGTGGGACCTCTTGCATTCGGGGCATAGACATTCAGAATTGAGAGTTCTTCTAGGTAGATTTTTCCTTTGATGAGTAAGAAGTGTCCTTCCTCATCCTTTTCGATGAATTTTGGTTGAAAGTCAATTTTATCCGATATTAGATTGGTTACTCCAGCTTGTTTCTTGGGGTCATTTGCTTGGAAAATTGTTTTCCAGCCCTTTACTCTGAGGTAGTGTTTGTCTTTAATACGGTGGTGCATTTCCTGGATGCAGCAAAATGCTGGATCCTGTTTATGGATCCAGTCTGTCAGTCTATGTCTTTTTATTGGGGAGTTGAGACCATTGATGTTAAGAGATATTAAAGAATAGTGATTGTTATTTCCTGTTATTTTTGATGCTGTTAATATTGTTTGTGTGACTATCTTCTTTTGAGTTTGTTGAATGATTACTTTCTTTTTTTGGAGTGTAGTTTCCCTCTTTGCGTTGGCATTTCCCATGTATTATTCTTTGTAGGGCTGGGTTTGTGGAAACATACTGTGCAAATTTGGATTTGTCGTAGAATATTTTGGTTTCACCTTCTATGATTATTGAGAGTTTTCCTGGGTATAGCAGCCTGGGCTGGCATTTGTGTTCTTTTAGAGTCTGTATGAGCTCTGCCCAGGATCTTCTAGCTTTCATAGTCTCTGATGAGAAGTTTGGTGTAATTCTGGTAGGTCTGCCTTTATATGTTACTTGTCCCTTTTCCCTTACTGCTTTTAATATTCTTTCCTTGTTTTGTTTATTTGGTGTTTTGACTATAATGTAACGGGAGGAATTTCTTTTCTGGTCCAGTCTATTTGGAGTTCTGTATGTTTCTTGTATATTTATGTTCATCTCTTTCTTTAGGTTAGGGAAGTTTTCTTCTATAATTTTGTTGAAGATATTTACTGGTCCTTTAAGTTAGGAGTCTTCACTCTCTTCTATACCTATTATCCTCAGGTTCTGTCTTCTCATTGCCTCCCGGATATCTTGGATGTTTTGGTTTAGGAGCTTTTTGCATTTTGTGTTTTCTTTGACTGTTGTGTCCATGTTTTCTGTGGTATCTTCCGCACCTGAGATTCTCTCTTCCATCTCTTGTATTCTGTTGGTGATGCTTGCATCTATGATTCCTGATTTATTTCCTATGATCTCTAATTCCAGGGTTGTCTCCCTTTGTGATTTCTTTATTGTTTCTATTTCTGTTTTTAATTCCTGAATGGTTTTGTTCATTTGATTGATTGTGTTTTCCTGTATTTCTGCCCGTTTGATTGTGTTTTCCTGTAATTCTTCAAGGGATTTTTGTGTGTCCTCTTTAAGGGCTTCCAGTTGTTTCCCTTGTTCTCTTGTATTTCTTTAAGGGAGTTATTTATTTCCTTCTTAAAATCTTCTATCATCCTCTTGATAAGTGATTGTAAGTCTGAGTCTTCCTTTTCTGGTGTTTTGGGGTATCCAGGTCTGGCTGTGGTGGGAGAGCTGGGTTCAGCTGAAGCCAAGTAGTCTTGGTTTCTGTTCTTTGTGTTCTTGCCCTTGCCTTTCACCATCTGCTTATCTCTGGAGTTAGCTGGTCTTTCTCTCTCTGACTGTGTCTTGTCTTTCCTTCAAGCTCAGATGTCAATATTCCTGGGAGACCAGTTCTCTCTTCCAGCTGTTCTTCAGACCCTTCGTCTGGAGTTCAGACCCTTCGTCTGTTGCTGGCTCCTCAGCACAAGTGGGCGGGTAGCTTTTTCCCTGAGCTACTTGTATATGGAGAGGTCTGTTGGCCCAGGTGGGGTTTCTGGCCACAGGTGGAAGCAGGCAGGCTCTTACCTCCCGGCTTTTCCTCAGTCCCTGTGTCTGGAGCCCGACTTCCACTGCCTCCTCAGCACAAGTGTGGAAAGTAGATTCTTATAACATAGAGGGTAGATCTGCCCAGCTTTTGTGCTGCTTAATGCTTATTGTAAATATAAAGGTTGTGTGCATCTTTTATCCAGGAACTAAATGGTCAAAGTCAGAATAGAAACTCTGGATTAGGATTAAAATTTTCTGCAACAATGTGTAAGTAAACTTCATCAATTGTGTATCATAGTATCTGTCAAATTTCATCCCTATGAAATTATTTCTTCCTTTATAAATTTTATCCCTTGGTTGCTAAGTCCATCCTGTGTTTATAATCAGAGTGCAATTTTCATTTAAAGTTTTGGATCCCTACCTAAAACTTTCCTTCATAGCTTATGAGAAAAGCTCAGCCTTCAAGCATGACCTATGATATGACAAAGAGTATAATCTTTTCTGTCTTCTTCTATTTCATTCAGACATGTCAATTAAATGCCTTTCTTTCTCTAGCCCATGCTCTAACTTAGCTGGGTAAACTTCATCCTTCCTTCACATTTCAATTGAATAGACTACTTAGATTCAGACGTTCATTTCATGAGATCTTCAAGTTGGATCTGGTGACACTTCTTCTAAATCCTCCCCACATGACATCCTTCCCTATCATAGATAGTATTGTCTATAGTAGGGAAGCAATGTTTGTCCTTTTTTTTTTTTTTTCTGTTTTCAGAAGCTAATGTAATGCCCAATGCAAACATGTACTCAATAAAAATAAGATGAAAGAAATAAATCTTGTTGCAAAATACCACAGTGACCATAATACCTCTCAAAGCATGTATTCAATCAACACTTATTTTCTACCTTCCTTGTACATACTATGTCTTAGGTAGTAGGAGGCTTAATAAAATGACAGACACAATTCTCTGTTCCCATGACTTTATAGTCATGTAACATATGAAATCATAAACATTTTTCAAGAATAAGACCATTCCAAAAGATCCTTCCTGGATCATATACAGTATGATACACACAGGTCAACTACTTAGTTTCCAGGGGACCATAAGCTCCAATTAGCAAGAAAGTAAATCAAGTTCTTTACTTTCTAAGATAACTTTTCTTTGAAAGTGTAAGGGCACAGTGTCTGGTGGTTGTGATGGCATTGTAAGATCAGGGACTGGAAACAAAAAAGGAAGGTGAAAATGACTTAGAAATGGATATTTCAGCAAAGTAGAATACTATTTCAACAACTAGTCATATGGTTTCTATTTCAGAATCTCAACTAAGAAATCTGGCTCTATGGATTGTGGCCAGTGGTATTTTTAAATCACTTATTACAGATATTTATTTAGCCTAACATGAAAGAATTCTCAAGTGGAGGGCCCTTGACCTTTCATATTAGATTTAATTTATTTCTCTTTTAAATTATTTGAGTATTTTCACTGGATTCTATATGACCTACAGAATTGTTCTACTAAGTTGGAGGTAAAACCTCCAATTACGAAATCCAAGTATTCTTGTGACTTATGACCCGACCAACTCATATTACTGCTGACTGTGTGAACCCTAGACCTCCTAAAATATTAATTGTGCAATTTCCTCTGAGGTCCTTGCTGCTTCTCATAAATATGTGTTTCCAAAAACTGAAGTCACTACAGTCATCTGGTGTTCTGAATAACTTTATCTCAAAAGGCTGAACTAAAATGGTTTTAATAAAGATGCCCTCAGCTTCTCATTGCATGATTACTTGGGTAGCTATGTGAATATAAACAAGAGAGATTTAATAAACATTTAAAATATCTTGTTTAGGTTTCTATTTCCCAGTCCACAAAAGATCTCTAATTATTTTCTGCTAAATAAATAGCTCAGCTATGTCTGAGTTGCCATGCCCAACCTAAAATTGGGGCAGACTAATAATCATGTATATCCCAACACACTCTAATTGGCCAGGGAATCGTAGAGCTTACAATTACAAGAAGAAGTAAGTTAGGGCCTTTTATATAAAGAGAAAAGTTTTTAAAAATATGTGTTCACATCTTATATTTTACTGAAAATATAAAGTAGTTGAAAATGTAGACAAACATATTCATTGAAAAAAATTGAAGAGTTGCCAGTTAATATAATGACTCAATTTCTGAAAGTGAATGACACTTCTACAATTAGTATGATTATCTTATTTATAGTGCCTAAATTATTTTTATATTCTTACTGTCAACTTAGCTTTAGCGCCATTAGTAACTCTTGTAAGAACAAGCATACAAAACAAATATCCACCCTCAAAGAATAAGTCTGAAATAAAATGAAAGATGGGGGTTGGGCACATTTATGCACAAAGTTGCAACAAATAATGCAGTCTTTCCAAATGGAAGTATTGGAATAATTAAACTAATGTTCTAAAGTTGTTCTAGTGTATTTAATTATAGGTTTTAATTATTTTGGAGAAGCAACTCACAGTGTTAATGAGAGAGATAGAAGTAAAAATCATAGTGGTGTTAAGCTCCATGTTTCTGCATGCTATAAGCTTTATTAGACCATGTTAATCAAATATTTGATGAATACTAAGAGGCTTTGGGATATTAAAATGAGTAATGCCATCATGACTCTGAGAACTAGGTTGACACATAATCACAGTCAGTTAAGGTACATGGATTTCACAGCCAACGGGAACATAGGTTGTCAAAGAGTCAGAGGACTGAACAATTAGAAATAATACTAAAATCAAAATTAAGGCATGCCAAGTGTGTGATGTAAACTCTTAAACTTAAGCACATTTGTAACCATGCTTTTCAATCAATCACAGTGAAGGAAAAGATTCAATAGGGTAAAGAAGATGGGGATTGATCCTGTATCATCTTAATTTTTCCATTATATTTGTTGTAAGATTTCCCTAATCTGAGTTAGCATGTTGACTGGTGTTATCATTACACAGGTCTTGTTTAGGAAACATATTATTGAGATTTCATGGGTGTAGCTTCCATGACATATACAGAAGACAGTATCTCACAGAACCCAGGTCCTTTGGCTCTCACAATCTCTCTATTCCATTCTGTGGTGCTCTCTGAGTCCTAAATGTAGGGACTATGTTGCAGGTTGGGAACCCCTTGTTAATTTTTTTCTGCATTTTGACCAGAAAGAGGTCAGTCATTCACTGAGTGTCTACTTTTCTGGTCCCCTGATGGATAGACCACCACTGAAACGTGAGAAGTAAATGCCTACTGTTTTCAGTTCTGTGTCTTTATGATTTGTAGAGAAATAAGATTAAAAGGAGAGCTTGATCAAGGTTAGATCAAGCTAGATCTAAAATAATCACAGGTCGATCCCAACACAGAGCTAGTAGGTGACTTTAGTACTCCACTCTCACCAATAGACAGGTAATCCAGAAAAAAAAAAAAACTAAATAAGAAAAACCTGGACATAAGTGGCATCATAAATGAACCAAACAGATCAATAGACATTCTAATCAAATACTAATAAATATACATTCTTCTCAGAATCCCGTGGAATCTTTTCTTAAACTAGCCACCTATTAAGACAAAAAACAAGTCTCAAAAGATAGAAGAAAACTAAAATTACATTCCATTTGAATACAGAAAAGTAAAGCCGGGCATCAGCAGCAATAGAAATCACAAGAAAGCATACAAGCTCATGGAAACTAAGCAGCACACTACAGAATCATAATTACATGAAGGAAGAAATCAGGAAGGAAATTTAAAATTTTCTAGAACTGAATGAAAGTGAAAATACATCATATCAAAACCTATGGGACACAACGAAAACACTCCTAAGAGAAATGTTTATAGCACTGCGTGCCTATATAAAAAAATTAATGATTTCAAATTAATAACTTAATGATGTACCTTTGAACCTTCTAAAAGAACAAACAATACCCAACAAGTAGACAGGGGGGAAAAAACATCAAGATCATGGCTGAACTGAGTGAAATAGAAATAAATAAAACAATACAAAGAATCAATAACACAAAGAGTTGGGTTTTTTTAAAAAAAATTAGTAAGATAGAAAAACCTCTAGTCAACAAGATATTACCTTGATTTTAAATGGGATGTTCAGCATTCTGAACTGAGGCACTATCAAGAACTTGAAAGTCGTCTGGGCTGACAGTCTACCAGTCATCACTAACCAGTTCTTCGAGTTAAGGCAATAAAGAGTTATATAAAGTTACTTATCTCCCAAAAGATTATACATACGAACACACACACACACACACACACACACACACACACACACACACACCTGTGACCATCTTATCAAGTAGAAAAAAGTGTAATTCTGTCAAATTTGGGAAAGGTGAGTTAAAAAGTTACCTTGTTGCCTCTGAAAACCCTGAAGATTTTGGTAATGGGAAAAGGGATGGGCTGAATTATGTTAATTAGAAAGAAGCCCAAGGAATTCAAGTAGCAGAAAACTGTCTGTCTTCCAAAATCAGTGGGATGAGAAAAATTCAGAAGGTGGCATTTGTGCATTAGTGATGGGAAAACTAGATGATTCCGTGTTCCTTTTCCTTGAGATAAATACAATTACATGAAGAAAAAAAAAATACTGTCCCATGTGTGTGGAGACACTGTTGTCCTGCCTATGTGATACTTGCTTATCAAAGTGTATGGTTGGTGGTAAGAGATACGAAGCATCTCTTGTAGGTTTACAGTAAATGTGTCCCTTTGATGGCACTGGGGTGCCTGCTGGCCTCAGATGTCTCACAGTACTGCTCTCATGCTGAGTAACTTGCTGTAGTTGCCAAGGTTGGAAGCAACAGCTTCTCTATACCCCGAATCTGTATACACAGACATGTTCACACAGTGCTCTGCAAATTTAGAGCAGACTTGCACAGCCAGTGGAGCATGAGTCACCCAGCTAAAGGGAGAGAGGGAGGGATAGATTAAATCAGATTAGGATTTACATACAGGCTAATAAAGGAACTGGCCTTGCTTCGAGGCAAAGGGATTCTCCAATGTGGCCAAAAAAAGTAGTGTTTGGTGACCTTGTTTTTTTCTTAGTGAGACATCTTGTATAACAATGCGTTCATAGGAAAGTAAATAAACAGTAGCAGGTGTGTCTCTGTTATGAGCCAGCAGGAATGAGCTATTTAGTAAGAGAAAATGCTTCAATACTAAAAATGAATATCATTTGATTATTAAGACTAAGACAGAATGGTAGCCAGTATGTAGTCACTTCAATGGGGTCTGATCCTATTGCATAAAATGAACTTTTAAAAACTGGCAGCTTTTATAATATTTAAGAAATTATTATTTGTTTATTTTCATTTAAACATCCATTTTTCTTTTTATTTATTCTTCTCTAATATAATATATCCCAACTGCAGCTTCCCCTCATTACAATCCTCTACTTTCCCCGACTTGATCTCCCCCAAATCTGTGCCTGGCTTCCCTAAGAAAAACAGCAGGCCTCCCAAAGACATTACTTGAACACAGAGTAAAAATATACAATAAAACCAGGCACAAACCCTTCCTTGCATTGAAACTGGGTAAGGAAATACAGTAGGAGAAAAAAAGGACCCAAGAACAGGCAAAATAGTTGGAGACATCCCTACTCCCATTGTCAGAAGTTCCCCCAAAACACTAAGCCAACAACAATAGCATATGCAGAGGATCTGGAACATGCAGGCTCTGAGATTGCTACTTCAGTTTCTGTGAGCCTCCATGAACTCTGCTTAGTTGACTCAAAGATCTTGTTCTTTAAGTGTCATCAAACCCCTGCTCCCAGAATTCCTTCTCACCCTGTTCTGTGGGGTTCCCTGAGCTCTGAGAGAAGACACCAAATGGAGATTTTCAACCTGGTCTCTCTCTCTCTCTCTTTCTCTCTCTTTCTCTGCCTATGTTTGGTGGTGGGTCTCTGCATCCATTTCCACCAGCTGCCAGAGACAGGCTCTCTTTACTAACTACTGAACCAGACACCAATCTATAACTATAGCAAGATATCATTAAAAATCATTACACACACACACACACACACACACACACACACACACAATTCATTTATTGTTTTTTAATTTATTTTTGGCCAGTCATGTTTGGTTCTACCTTAGATTTCTGGTCTATCTAGTCTCTGGTTGCTGGCTATTCCGGCAGTGTCAGGCATGGGCTCCCTCTCATTGTGTGAGCATCAAGTTAAACCAGATATTGGTTGTCCAGTCCCACACATTCTGTACCACCATTGCCTCAGCACATCTTGTAACCAGGACAGGTAAGTCATAGGTTTTGTAGCAGGGTTGATGATCCAATCCCATCACTGGTAGGCTTGCCTGGTTATAAAAGATGGTAAGTTCCTGCTCTGTATCTCCCCTTACTAGGAGTCCTTGCTAAGGCATCCTCAGAGATTCTAAGGGAGTTCCCACTGCACCAGGTTTCCACCCAATCACCCCCAAATGCTCTCCAATATCATAAAAGCAAAAGAATAGATTTATTTCAGCATTGGGTCTAGTAAATGTTTTCTTTCTTTTTTGAAGTAAGTTGTAAAAACTTAGAACATACATTTATTAGTTTATGCCTATGTATCTATGGGATTAACACAATTTTTAAAGGTTTGTTAATATTTGTTCAATGAAAATAAGAGAAGAAAGAAGGCTGTTTGATAGGGGCAAACAGAGGGAAAGAAAGAAATGAAACAGAAAGACAGTGACCGTGGTAGTTAGAATGCAAGCGAACCCCGTAGGATGATATTTGAATGTTTCATCCTCAGTTGGTGGAACTGTTTGGGAATGATTAGAAAGCATGTTCTTGTGGAAGGAGGTGGGTCACTGGGGCTGAGCTTTGAGAACAAAATCCCCACACTAATCCCAATCTCACCGATGCCCACAATCTAATGGTTGGCTCAAGATCTCAGCAACTGTTCCAGTACCATGACAGCCTGCCTGCTGCCTTGCTTCCCACCATCATGACTTTGGACTGTAACTTTGTAAAACCATGGACCCCAAAATTAGTGCTCTCCTCTACAAGTGGTCTTAGTCACGGTCTTTTGTCATGGCAATAGAAAAGTAACAAATAGAACAGCACTTTGTGTAGTTTCTGGTTGATGTATATGTCATTTAGAGCGTTGTCTGCTATAATCTTTTCCCGCCAGTTATGAGTTAGAAAGAACTTTACACATAATTGACACATCATGCAAATCCTTGAGAGGAAAGCCTATGTTACTTCTGAAAAGATGGCATTACTCATGCTAACAAAGAGTAAATAATTTTTAGTAAAATCTTATCATATGACAAATATAGTAAATTCGTCTTGTTGCTACAAAGAGTATAGATAACTTCTTTCATTATTGCTACTCCTGAGTGTAAGAGTTTTGCATCAATTCTAGTAGTATCAATTATAATAAATGCATGCATCAAGTTTAAAAGCTTTTGTTAAGGAACAGAATTCAGCACGGGTGCCCAGACTGCATTGTAAGTGTGACAGAGTGACCAGGAGGGGGGCCCGGACTGCACTGTAAGTGTCACAGAGTGACCAGAACTGGTGCCTGGACTGCATTGTACATGTGACAGAATGACCAGGATGGGTGCCCAGATTGCGTTGTACACATGACAGAATGACCAGGACAGGTGCCTGGACTGCATTGTACATGTGACAGAATGACCAGGAGAATGTCATGAAAACAGACATATTTGAGTTATACAGAAAGGAAATTTAAAGATTACATGTGTGTACCTACTCAGAACCAAGTCAGAGGAACACTACATGAGAACAGATCCTCTTTCGTATTTTTAAATCAACAAAACAATAAGGTGATTAGAAATCAATCTATCAAAGTATGAAAAGAGCTATATGGGGGAAAGGTTAAGAAAACCTTATTAAAGTATAAAACTTGAGATCACTTACAGACTATAAAGTTTCCAGATCAAAATAAATCCATTCCCTACATTTTTAATGGAACCGGAAAGAACAATTCTTGCATTTTATAAACTTTTAAATGGTAGGAAGTTCATTATACCAAAAAGTACATGGAAGGTTGCAGCACTTTTCCTCCTAGAATTTTAATGAGTGAGTATAATAGTATAAAGGACATCTTTTAATAAATTCAAGTTCCTTTCTTACCTTAAAAAATCTAGAGGTCTTAACTCCTTTACCATCAAATCTGTTGGCTCTCACTTTAAACTGGTTAAAAGAGTAATATGTAAAGCCTTGGTTAGGATTCACTTGTTAAGTCTTTATTCTTACATGGAAATCGCTATGCTATAAATTATACCCAATAACTGTTTTGTAGATACCAAATTGGGAGTCTTTTGTAATTAATGCTGTGAGTTACATACCGAAAGAGGAAAGAAATTCTAAGATATTTCTTTAATATGGGAAGGTTTTAGTGTTCCTATATTATATACAGGTATATACATTAATGTGTATACGTGTGCTAACCTCAATAGGAGACAGATGCATACGAAAATAGATTCCTCTGTATCCAACCATTAAAGACTATCAACAGAAACAATGGTCCATGTTCCTAATAAAAATATCAACACTTTTAGAATAGAAGCAAGAATTCATGCCTGAAACTCTATGCCCCATGGAAGCTTGCCCTATAAATATCTCTACAGAAACCAGCATGCCATGTAAAATTTATATTGTAACAGCATCGCCATGTTGATTTCAATGAGAAAACAGTTTTAAATTTTGAAAATCAATTCGCCACAATGACACTCTTATAGCCTACCACAGTCCCATAGCTCTAGAGGAAACCTTGGAGGAGAAAAGCCTTTAATAATAACAGTTGGTTGGCCAGTAGGGCGCTGAGAGGGCCAATCCCAGTAGGTTTTACAACTGTGAGGCACTGCTCTCATTTCAGGACCACTACTAATGTGGATAACACATGATCTGCTTCACCGCCTGGGATGCTCTACTGAGCAAAGCGTCAACCTCGTTAAATGCCTGATTTCAAAACAATGTTCTTTGCTAAATGTGACTAAGGGAGCACTGCATGAAAAGTACAAAATTCACTGGATCTAAAACCTTGAAAACTGTTCTAAACACCAGAAGTTTTCACTTCACTGTGGCTTCTGGGTCAAGATAAGCTTTTTTCAATGCTGTGTTTACAAAATTGACTTAATTGTGCCACATAAAACTTTTAAGAGCTTGTGATGAAATATTTTAGATTAAGTCAGAACCTTGTACAGCAAAGTTATTCTTACCAGGGAGTTTACAGTCCATATATTTCTGTCATTTGAGCATAGAATACAAGGACATGTTAGTGGGTTTCCTTGCCCTAGAAGAGACTTACAGACATGATTGTTGTACATGACATGTTGTTTCTTTGTTGATGTTACACCATTCTCCATCCCCAGTGTTCCTCCTGTTTCTTAACAGGCAGGCTCTAGAAGAACACCTAATGTCAAGTGCTATTACAAAATTTAATCAAATTCTCTGTGTATCTTCTGTAACAATGGCTCAAGTATTTCAACACAAATAATAAAAGACTCAAAGTTTTCCAAAATACAGAGTGGCTAACTAGGATAACGTTCTAATTGGAGCAGCACTTTACGTGACTGACAGGAAAGGCAGGGAAGTACAAAAAAGGGACATGTCTTTCTATGTCCTTGATGATTCCGGGCATGGCTACTCTACTGAGGAACTAAGACATAGTGATGTCAGATATCCGTAGGGTTGCTATTTGCTCCTGAGAGTTTGGGGTCTAGTCTCTCTGGAACGTACAGCTTTTAGGGGAAGTGCATAAATAGCTCCTACTGGGACATGACCGATTTACATCCCAAAGTTTATTTGGGTTATACATTTGGAAGCATTTACTTTTTCAGTAGACAGATGATGATAGTCGAATAATCTGTTCAAAACAGGAAAATTCCCCCCTGTAGAGAAAACCAACCACCATCAATCATGTCCCAGGAAATGAGCAGGCAGGTGTTGTTGCTGATGCTGCTTTTATCCAGAAGTTTCAGTAATATGGTGCGCTTTACACTTACCCAGCAGATCTACCTGTTCTCCTCAGAGCAGGAGGACATGAGTTCGGATCCCAGCTTCCATATAAAGCAAGATACAGCCACACACATACCAGTAGCTTCAGCACAGGGAGAATAGAGGCAGGCAAATCCTGGGCACTTGCTAGTCAGCTGGTCTGGCTGAAATGGTGAGCTCTGGGTTCAATGAGAAAGTCTCAAAATATAAGGTACAGAGTGATAGAGAATGAGATCTAACTTAAAATTTTGTCTCCTATATGTACATACACATATGCACAAATATAGTACATAAATAACCAAGAGAAGCATTCCCTTAGCAAATCCACAGGCATTTTTATTCACTGTTATGTTCTCTTAAGGCAGAAAGCATTAGCAAATACCGAATGCTAGAAAACTGGATCATGATGCACATAGACCCACAAGACTTAGGGTTGGAGCCATCAGCAGATGGGGTAACATCCAGCTATTCCTTAGTGAGCTCATGTTATATGACATAAACATCTCAAATCCCTCTAAATAAGCTCATGTCAGAATGGGTCGGGTGGCTCAGCTCGCTGCTGACACGAGAATGGTTGTCGAAGGAATATTCCCAGCTTGTTATTGGAAGACGTAACATTTTCCTAACTGTAGCCACATGTCTAAATCATCTTTGCTGCTTCATTTCTGACCTTCAGATTTGTTCATTTGCCCATTTCTACTCTTTCAAGCATTCTCTTTTTCAAGAAAAGTATAACTAGTGCCCTAGTTTCTGGCAAGAATACAAATCCCTGAACAAATACTAAAATGCTCAAATATAAATGATCTTTCCATAACAAGCTATCATTCAAAACCAAATTGATTTGAAGCGATGAGAACTGACAGTCACTGGCATTGACACTAGGAAAAAGAAACAGTGTAAGAAATACACAGAAAAGCTCAGTCTGAGCTGGAATCGATGAGAGATCTGCCATGAAGGTAATAGGAAGACCCTGGAAATGAAAAGCTACAGAAAGCCTTTCAAAGCTGTGGGAGAAATCAAATGACTTAGAAGGAAGTACTTCAAACTACTGGTAAACGTCAAGCATGGGGCTGACATGATGAGCTCCACCCCTCACACAAAGGTGTGGCAGAGGACAAAACTTTGTGAACTCAGAGTATCTGAGGATATATTCTGCCAACCACTGGTTGGACACTAGACAGAATGGCTTTTTGAAAACCCAATCAAACAACAATAACAACAACAACAATAAAGAGCTAAAATAACAATATCAAGGGCTGGAGAGACAGTTAATTGACTGAGAATGCTTGCTGCTCTTTCAGGGGACCAGAGTTCTGTTCCCAGCACCCATTTCAGCACACAATTAGCTGTAACTCCAGATACAGGACATCTGAGGTCCTCCTTGGACCTCTATTATGTACACACACACACACACACACACACACACACACACCACATTGTTAAATAATAATTAGAGGAATCAACAGCCAGTGAGCATGGGATTCCCTTGAGTCCAATTCCACCAATCAAGTGTAAAGGAATAAATCAAGCCTTGGAACTGAGCAAGACTCCATACCTATGATAACACTGTGCCTAGAATATTCAGTATTCAATATTAACAACAACATAAAATGACACATGCAGAAAATAGGAATATAGTTTCATACCTTAGGAAGCTGGCTGTGAGGAATCATGGCTTTAGGAGTTAGGTTTAGTACAATTTTGAAAGGAGCTACTAAGATAAACGTTCCAATTATTACCATGAACCATAAAGAATTCAAAGAAAATATAGTGGCAATCAAAAATGATAATCACGATAGAGGAAAAGAAACAAGATGCTTTATAGAGATTAGAAACATAACAAGCACTAATATAGATCACAAAACAGACTTACCTACAACCTCAAGAAGACAGGCAAAAATAATTTTAAAACAAACACGGAGTGAAGCACGAAGACACAGCATCCAAAACTTAAACAGTTGACAGAGACTGCCAGGACAGGTAAGTTGATTAGAGTTAAGAAAAAATTTAAAGACTATGTTTCACAAACCAATACTAAATAGACCATATATATATATATATATATATATATATATATATATATATATGACTATATATTATATATAATGTGTTTGAGTGTGCACGCATGCACATGTGCTGATGTCATGAAAAATGACGTATTTGACAGAGGAAATAATATATCAGAAAAACACCAATAATATGAGAAAACAAAGTTCTCATTCAAATGATATACATAATTTTAACAGATTCCTCTACAGAAGGTAAAGAAATGTCTACTGAGAATATGAAAAGATGTTTGCTCTTAACTCATTCCTAGGGAAATGCAAATAAAGGCATAATAAGATGTTCATAGTACATAATAGCAAAAAAAAAAAAAAAAAAAAAAAAAAAGACAGAGCAACCCAACCAGCCATTAAGCCACAAACAAGATGTAGCATAGTGACACACTGGAATATTGTTAGTAGAACAGAACAAAGTGCAGATACACGCTGGCAAATAAATGAATCTCGAACATTGTTTAAAAGCCAGCCACAAAGACTGTATATAGTTTTTCTAAGGTTATTTACTAATAGTTTTGCCCCAAGTTAAACCTTAGTTCTTCTATATTATTTAACCATCAATATTTGCTTGTCTGACATCTTTTAATAGTTTTATTTGTTTGTTTGTTTGTTTGTTTTTATCTCATATATTACATTCTGATGTGCTTTCCTCTCTCTCCACTCCTTCCAGTCCCTTCCCCAAACATCTTTGCTACTCCTGGATGTACTCCTCTTTTTTTCCCTTCAGAAAAGAACAGGCCTCTCGGGAATATCAATTGAACAAGGCATAACAAGTTACAAGACTAGGCACATACTCTCATATCAAAGCTGGGCAAGGCAACCCAGTAGGAAGAAAAGGGTCCCAAAAGCAGGCAATAGGATCAGAGACAACCCCTGCTCTCACTGTTAGGAGTTCCATAGGAATTCCACCCTGCACAATCATCACATATATTCAGAAGGCCAAGCTCAGATCCATATAGACTCCTCCAGTGTCACTCAGACTCTGTGAGCTCCTGAGCCTTGATGATAAAAGTAATTCTAAGTACAGCAGCAGCAGTACACAAAGTCCAAGGAGGAAGAAAATCGGGTAAATTTCCCTGAGGAACAGAGGAAGAGACATTTAAAAATAAAATACATACAGCTCAAGCATACTTCATTCTCCCAGAGGAAAAAATTCAAACTAGTATCCTCAGTTACAATCCCTTGGTTATCACTGCAGTAAGAATAAGGAAGAACAAAAAGTCAAAAAATACCTAGAGATGCAAAGACTTTCAGGAGTCTGACCAACTTGCTATCACATGCTAGAAGTTAATCAGTTGAATTGACTACATGTGAATTAGATTGAATGCTCTACAGGTAGCTTGCATCTGTCAAGCTATCAGCCACAGTCAGAGTCAGTATGGGTAAAGATGACTGACAACTTAAATTAGATTCTCTTGAAAATGATGTGAGTGACAAAATGACCATTACTTCTCCAAGATTTTGTTTTTTTCCGCTGCTAACTTCACTTTCAGTAACTACTGTGGGCATCAAAGGAATTTTTGATGAGACAGGGCACTATATATATATATATATAATTACAAAATAAAATAAAAACATCATGGCAGTTTTCTAGAGGATAAAGTTTCTTCATCTTGTAAGAATAATTTCCAGACAAACATAAATACCTAACTTAGGGTCACATAAAAGTAAGCATGCGCCCATAACACCTGCACTGAGGCAGCACGAGAAGAGAAGGACAGGAAATTCTTTGTCAACCAACCTACTCAAAAGACAATGAACTTCAAGTTCAGTGAGAAAAGAGCTCCAGTGTAGATATGATGTTTTTGTGCCTTGTGTAAAGATTATCCTTGTGTTATTCAAATGCTGATTTCTCTGCCCTCAGATCTTGTTTCAAACCAGACAAGACATTGTAATGCTTATGTCAAGAATCTCCTGTCTCAAGTTTGTGTAGACAATGTCTACCACTTTCTTAGCCTTGTCAATAAAAACTGATCAGCCATTGGCTGGGCAGAAGAGGAACTGAGCAGGACTTTGGCCAACCAGGGAATGGAGAGAGTAAAAACAGTAAACCAGATTTCTCTGGCCCAGAGGGCCAGAGAAAACATCACAAGAAAATACATCTGAAGCCCAGAGGGCCAGACCAATATTAAAATGCAAGTATCTCAGGGATTTTGGCTGGGAGGTAGCCAGATTATCTTGGAAGATTAAAATAAATTAATGACTGCCCAGGAATTGTGTAGTAAAGCTTGATTAATTAAATCTTGGTCCCTTGGTGTCATTATTGGGGAACTCGCTAGGATAAAGAAAATAGCCCCTGTATTAATTTACTCCTTACATTTATATTAATGTTACACTCCAGAGAATAGTCATAAAGAAGGGCACTTCTCTGGCCTCTGAATACATCTCCACAAACACTTGCATACACACCCTGAAACACACATAAATAAAAAAAATAAAAAAAAAAAGAAAAGAAAGAAAGTTTCCTAACCTTGTGAATTGAAAAAACAAAAACCAGGGTTTTGTGCTTTTTAGAATATTCTAATTAATAAGAATTATTAATTAGACTTGCCATTTATAGAAAACATGTCTCATTGCAAAACTCCCTGAGGCTAGTCTGTAAAAAGTAAAATGCAAAGTTGTTCACCTTGTTGGTGGTTGTTGGAGTAGGAGGGGCACCATTTTGTTTTGACCCAGGACCTCACATATGCTAGGCAAGTGCTCCACCACAGAGCTATGTCTGATGCCCCAGTATCTTTCTCTAACTCATGTGATTCTGTTTTCATACCACTGCCTTTGAAATACCTTCACAAAACAAGATGAAATCACCATCACTATGATTGAAAAGACTTAGGTTAAACTGTCAGTCTTATCAATGAATTCAGAAGTCTCTTTTGCACCTTGTCTTCCTCTGTCAAATGATGGCAAACTCTTATGCTATCAAGAGAGATAAAATCTGTAGAAGAAAATTGTCTAAATTCTCTATGAAATAAATCAATACACAATTAAAATAAGGTTCAAGATTTAAACATCTCACAAAGCAAAAAATTAAAAAAAAACTTAAGTAACTACAATAACAAAAAATAACAGCTAACACTTACTGAAAACTTATAGTCAAATGTCAAATATTTCACATGAATAATTTCATTTAAGCCTTACAACAATACAATGGCCTGGATATTCTGACTTTTATAGATTAGGTAAAAATAAGAAGGATATAAACAGCCTCCTAAACACAAAGAGTTACTGAACAGAATTGTCAAGCCAGAAAGTAAGTTCCATTAATTCAATGACTACACCCAAAAATAATCAGCAGATAAAACCACAGTGAGAAGCTATTAAATTGGAAATCTTATGTTTTGAATACCAACACCTGCTCAGTTTTGAAATAGCTGTTTTGCTGCATCTAATTTTTAAAATTAAATTATTTTAAATCAAAACAACATAAATATACATTAAATACATTTTAGAATACTCATATGTGAATAAATATATACCCTAGAAAAAAGGAGTATTGTAAAGCAAAATAACAGATGTGTACATAATATGCAGAAAATATAGATTTTCATTAAAATGTTATATGCACAGTGGAGGCTAGAAAGAAAGATTTTACATGTTAACGATCACAATTTATTGGAAGTTTCATATATTATGATACTTTCCACCTTTTCTATATTCAGTATTTTGTCATATTTAAAAGACTCAAACAGCTAGTCATAGACAACGAAATTTAAAGTAATTCAGATGCCTCTGACAACAGATGAGCAAATAGTCGTAAAAGCTGACAAAGTAATTCTAAGTATAGCAACAGAAGTGGACAAAGGCCAAAGGTGAAGAAAATTGAGTACATTTTCCTGAAGAACAAATAAAGAGACATTTAAAACTAAAATCAAAATTCAATATTGACATTCAGAATCATCCAACTTTTGTTACCACTTTTTCTATATCAAAAAGTACATCCTAAAATATTGCTTTTCCTGGATTGAATTATGGATCCATCATCACTAAACATGTCAGAAGGCCATAGCACTCATATGTACAAAGAAATGCTAACATACAAAAATATAAGTTGCAATTTTTACAAAAGCAATAAAATATCAGAAAAATAAATTATGAAAATTGTAGGGGTGGTTCTGATGTTAAGGTCCTATTCTCCCCTATTGGTTCTTGATCTGTCAATAAAGAAAGCCATAAACCAATTCGATTGCTGGGTGAAAGGTACAGACAGAACTTCTGGGTCCCTGGAGGAAAAGGAGACAGATGCAATGGAGGAGGGGGTAGTTTGTCATGCTTTACAGAGAGAAGAATCAGGCAGCCATGTGAGGTCTCTGAAGGAGTGGTGAGCTGTGTACACTCCTATACGAGGGTAGTCAGAGATGTTTAGCAGGGACGAGATTCAACTGACCAACTAAAGTTAGGGCATGTGGGAGGAGTGGAGCTAAGAGCAATGGTAAGGGCTCGTTTTCCAAGCGGGAGACAGTAGCACCCAGCAATTGTGCCAAGAAGGTAAGTTGAAAATGAACAACTGTATGTATGGCTTTTATCCTTGGATTTATGGGAAGCTGGGTAGGGGCTGGTAGTGCAGCCCATTTTTGGAGCATAGGTGGGGTAGCGAAAGTTACATGCAACAGAAAATCATTCTACTTACAATGACATCAGCAAAGTAAACCATTTGGGAATAAGTTGAACCAAGAAAGGGAAATATTTTTACATTGAGAACAAAAAGATATTAATGAAATAAATGATGGGCACAAAGAAACAAAGTCATTTTGCATTCAGGGATTGAAAGAATTACTATCAATACATTCACATTGCCAAAATTACACTCATATTTAATGTAATCTTTTTAAACTGTTACAGTATAGATCATGAAGTTACAGACCACCATGCATATATGGACAAATTAGAGTACTTTTTTAAGCAGTTGACCAAGAACAGGATAGCATTTCAGAAAGACTCTTGGTGCCAAAGCTTATAGGCAGAGCATTTTTAAAGCCCAAAGACCACGTAGATCACAACTATATTATTCTTTGATGAGGATCAGGGTAACCTTGCAATATATGTTTTAGCAGAACATAATAGCTACAGTTTCAAATGAAATATAACTGCTACAGTTAATTTATATTTTCATCAGTTATTTTAGCTTATGTTTAGCTTATACAAACATTTTATTTGGTTAGTACATGTGAACCATGGTCATGATCAAAGACAATACTAAATGTGTTGCCAAGATGAACGTAGCTGTTGGGAAGCAATAAGGGGCTGAGAAGTGTATACTCAGACATAAAAATGGAGTCAGCACAAGAAGATGTTATTTTAGTCACTTCAAAACTACAAATGGCATGTTAGAAAAAAAAAAAAACACACCTAAAATTTGTATAGGATTACCAAAGATGTCAAATAGACAAACAATATTTAAAAAGAAAAACAGGACTCGAGACATTATGCTTCCTAAATTTAAATTAGTATAGTCTATAGATTTCAAAGATGTATGAGACAGCCATAAAACATATTATAAACCCATGAAACAGAACAGATAGTCCAAAAACAAACCTATGCATTTGTAAGCAACTGATCTTTAACAACAATGAAAAGAATACAATGAGAAAAGGGTAGCAGCTTCAAGTGATTCTGAGGAAACTGAACATTTGCAGATAAAATAATAAAGGTGTGCCTATGTTGTATATATAAAACATCTGCTAGAAATGAATTACATATAAGTGTAATTCTCAGACCATGAAATTCCTAGATGATGACATGAGGGCAAAGCAGTCTTGCATATGATTGGTTGGGATGTTTTGAACAACCCCCCCCAAAGCAAACAACAAAAACCACAAAATAAATAGTGAGAATGCATCAAATTAACACGCTGACACATGGGAAAAACAAGAACCAGCAGGTTAAAATGGCAGCCAGGAGAGGGAGAGAATACTGTTAATTGGTATCTGTAATAGGGGTTGATACACAAAACCTCATGAAAAATCTTAAGCCCACAAAAACTTCAATTAAAAGTGGCCAGAACCAGAACAGACATTTAAATTATTTTATAATAACCAACTTTAAGACAAAAATTCTCACTTCCAGTTTCCATCTGTGGCAGGATACCTCTGCCTGGGCCACCAGGGCTCCATAGCAAAAAGCACTGGGAGAAAGCTCCCCTCCCAGAAGTGGGGACAAGACTGACTGCTCAGAGGGACCCACCTGGAATACCCAGGTCACACGACTGAGGGTATTCTGATCTGATTTCTTACTGTGGCTGGAGAGCAGATACTATGACATAGAGCTCCATACTCAAATGGCACCAGGAGAGGGCTGGTATACCAGGAGTGCTGACACACCTTTAAGCACGGGCAAGACCACCGCTTCTTTTCAAATTTACTGGACCAAGAGGAACCCTAGCAGAGCCATCAGGACACAAGAAACAAGGGTCTGCTGGGGATTAGATTCTTCCTGTTTCTGTCTGCACCCCAGAGCTGACCCTGCACCACAACTCTCCAAACCCAAATTCCTTTCAGAGAGAACTGGTCTCCAAGGAGTATTGACACCTAGGCTTGCAGCAAAGACAAGCCACAGTCAGAGAGAGTAAGACCAGAGATAACCAGATGGTAAAAAGCAAGGGCAAAAACTCAAGGAACAGAAACCAAGACTACTTGGCATCATCAGAAACCAGCTTTCCCACCACAGCAAGCCCTGGATACTGCAACACACCAGAAAAAGAAGACTCAAACTTAAAATCACATCTCAAGAGGATGATAAAAGATTTTAAGAAGGAAATAAATAACTCCCTTAAAGAAATATAAGAGAACACAGATAAACAATTGGAAGCCCTTAAAGAGGACACACAAAAATCCCTTAAAGAATTACAGGAAAACACAATCAAACAGGCAGAATTACAGGAAGAGTCAAACAAATGCAGAAAACCTTTCAGGAATTAAAAACAGAAATAAACAATAAAGAAATCACAAAGGGAGCCAACCTAGGGAGTTAGAGAACCTAGGAAAGAAATTAGGAGTCATAGATGCAAGCATCACCAACAGAATACAAGAGATAGAAGAGAGAATCTCAGGTGCGGAAGATACCATAGAAAACATGAACACAAGAGTCAAAGAAAATACAAAATTCAAAAAGCTCCTAATCAAAATATCCAGGATACAATGAGAAGACAGAACCTGAGGAGAGTAGATATAGAAGAGAGTGAAGATTCTCAACTTAAAGGACCAGTAAATATCTTCAACAAAATTATAGAAGAAAAATTCCCTAACCTAAAGAAAGAGATGAACATAAATATACAAGAAGGCTACAGAAAGCCAAATAGACTGGACCAGAAAAGAAATTCCTCCTGTCACCTTATAGTCAAAACACCAAATACACAAAATAAAGAAAGAATATTAAAAGCAGTAAGAGAAAAAGGGCAAGTAACATTAAAAGGCAGACCTATCAGAATTACACTCAACTTCTCACCAGAGACTATGAAAGCTAGAAGATCCTGGGCAGATGTCATACAGACCCTAAGAGAACACAAATGCCAGCCCAGGCTGCTATACCCAGCGAAACTCTCAATAATCATAGATGGTGAAACCAAACTATTCTATGACAAATCCAAATTTACACAATATGTTTCCACAAACCCAGCCCTACAAAGGATAATAGATGGAAAGCATCAACTCAAGAGGAAAACTACACCCAAGAAACTAATCTTTCAACAAACTCAGAAGAAGATAGTTACACAAACATGTAAACAACATCAAAAATAACAGAAAGCAAAAATCACTATTCTTGAACATCTCTTAACATCAATGGTCTCAATTCCCCAATAAAAAGACATAGACTGACGGACTGGCTCCATAAACAGGAACCAGCATTTTGCTGCATCCAGGAAATGCACCTCTGTGTTAAAGACAAACACTACCTCAGAGTAAAGGGCTAGAAAACAAATTTCCAGGCAAATGGCACCCAAGAAACAGGCTGGGGTAGCCATTCTAATATCAGATAAAATTGACTTTCAGCCAAAAGTCATCAAAAAAGATAAGGAAAGACACTTCATACACATCAAGAAAAAATCTACCAAGAAGAACTCTCAATTCTGAACATCTATGCCCCGAATGCAAGAGCTCCCACATTCATAAAAGAAACTTTACTAAAGCTCAAAGCACACATTGCACCTGATACAATAATACTGGGAGACTTCAACACCCCACTATCAACAATGGACAGATCTTGGAAACACAACAAAACAATAAACTAAACAGAGACACAGTGAAACTAACAGATACTATGAACCAAATGGGTTTAACAGATATCTGTAGAACATTTCATCCTACATCAAAAGAATATACCTTCTTCTCAGCACCACATTGTACCTTCTCCAAAACTGGTCATATAATTGGTCACAAAACAAACCTCAACAGATATAAGAAGATTGAAATAATCCCATGCCTCCTATCAGATCACTATGCATTAAGGCTGGTCTTCAATGGCAACAACAGCAACAGAAAGCTCACATATACATGGAAGCTGAACAATGCTCTACTCAATGATAACTTGGTCAAGAAAGAAAGAAAGAAAGAAAGAAAGAAAGAAAGAAAGAAAGAAAGAAAGAAAGAAAGAAAGAAAGAAAGAA
>JADRCH010000802.1:859891-873772 GCA_019843965.1 Rhynchomys soricoides
GAAAGAAAGAAAGAAAGAAAGAAAGAAAGAAAGAAAGAAAGAAAGAAGAAGGAAGGAAGGAAGGAAGGAAGGAAAGAAATTAAAGACTTCCTAGAATTAAATGAAAATGAAAGTACAACATACCCAAACCTATGGGACACAATGAAAGCAGTGTTAAGAGGAAAACTCATAGCTCTGAATGCTTCCAAAAAGAAGCTGGAGAGAGCATATACTAGCAGCTTAAGAGCACACCTCAAAGTTCTAGAACAAAAAGAAGCTAATACACCCAAAAAGAGTAGAAGGCAGGAAATAATCAAATTAAGGGCTGAAATCAACCAAATAGAAAGGAAAAGAACTACACAAAAAAATCAACAAAACCAGGAGCTGGTTCTTTGAGAAACTCAACAAGATAGATAAACCCTTAGCCAGACTAACCAGAGGGCACAGAGACAGTGTGCAAATTAATAAAATTAGAAATAAAAGGGAGATAAAACAACAAATTCTAAGGAAATTCAAAAAATCATCAGATCCTACTACAAAAGCCTATATGCAACAAAATTGGAAAATCTGGAGGAAATGGGCAAATTTCTAAACAAATAAAAAAAGTTTCGAACACATGGGCACAGGGGAAATGTTCTTGAACAGAACACCAATGGCTTATGCTCTAAGATCAAGAATTGACAAATGACACCTCATAAAATTACAAAGCTTCTGTAAGGCAAAGGACACTGTAAATAGGACAAAACAGTAACCAACAGATTGGGAGAAGTTCTTTACCAATCCTACATCCAATAGAAGGCTAATATCCAAGGTGTACAAAGAACTCAAGAAGCTATACTGCAGAGATCCAAATAACGCTATCAAAAAATGGGGAACAGAGCTAAACAGAGAATTCTCAACCATGGAAAACTGAATGGCCAAGAAGCACCTAAAGAAATGTTCAACATCCTTAGTATCAGAGAAATGCAAATCAAAACAACCCTGAGATTCCACCTCACACCAGTCAGAATGACTAAGATCAAAAACTCAGGTGACAACAGATGTTGGTAAGGATGTGGAGAAAGAGGAACACTCCTCCACTGCTGGTGGGAATGCAAGCTGATACAACTTCTCTGGAAATCAGTTTGGTGGACCCTCAGAAAAATGAACATAATACTACCTGAGGATCCAGCTATACCACTCCTGGGCATACACCCAGAAGATGCTCCAACATGTAATAAAGACACATGTTCCACTATGTTGATAGCAGCCATATTTATAATAGCCAGAAACTGGAAACAACCCAGATGTCCCTCTACAGAGGAATGGATACAGAAAATGTGGTACATTTACACAATGGAATACTACTTAGCCATTAAAAACAATGACTTCATGAAATTCACAGGCAAATGGATGGAACTTGAAAATATCATCCTGAGTGAGATAACACACAAAAGAATGATCATGGTATGTACTCACTGATAAGTGGTTATTAGCCCAAAAGTTCAAAACACCCAAGAGTCACTTTGCAGCAAAGGTAGGGCTGAGTGCGAGGTCCCAGATGGAGGACTTGGAGAAGGGACTGAAGGAGCTGTGGGAGTTTGCAGCCCCATGGAGGGGGCAACAGTGGCAACTGGCCTGTCCCCTTGATACTCCTGGAGACTGAATCACCAACCAAAGAATATACATGGAGGGACCCATGGTGCTGGCCGCATATGTGGCAGAGGAGGGTCTTGTTAACCATCAGGGGGAACAGAGGCCCTTGGGCCTGAGGTTGTTAGATTCCCCAGTATAGGAGAATGCCAAGGAGGGAAGACGAGAGTGGATGGGTGGATAGGTGGAGTAATAACCCCATAGTGGCAGGGAGGAGGGAGGGAATGGGGAGGTTCCAAATGGGAGATCTGGAAAGTGGGAAACATTTGAAATGTAAATAAAGTATGAAAAAAGAGACAAAGATTCTCATCGTCATTAATAATCAGAGAAATGCAAATCAGAAGCACACTGAGATCCCACCACACACATGCTATAATGTATAATGTATAACCGCCACACACCAACAAGACAAGAGATAAGTGGTGCAGATGTGGGAAGTGAGAGTATTTGAATACTGTACGTAGACATGTAGATTGCTACATCCATTATAGAAAACAATTTGGGACTGCCAAAAAAATAAAATATCAAATAGAACTATTATGATTCTGAACAAGGTAATTAAATGGTCATGCCCCAGAGTTACCTAAGGGCCTCCCTCACTTCCACAGCATGAATTTCCTCATTCTATGTTTACTGTGAAAATGTTCTAAGTAGCCAAGACATAAAATCATCTTGAGTGTCCATCAGCAGAGAGGTGAATGAAAAAAACGCCGTCTATATAAACAAGGGAATCAGACTCATCGTTTTAATGAAGTTGTATCACTTTGAAAACACACATGAGACAGTGGACGTTGTATTACATGAGGTGATGAAGACATTGAAAGAAAAGTCCTACATAATCTCATTTATTTGTTGAATCTGAAAATGTTGCCAGTGGTAAGTCAGTACGATGCTATAAGGCACATACATTTATGTAATTAATAAAAGACCAGAAATATAGCAGCATAATTTAAAAACAAATTTAATGAGAGGAAGAAAAATTAATAATTCTGTATGGCTTACTCAGAATTTTTTAAGTGAGTAGAATTCTTCACCATCCCCTCCCACATGCACACACATGTATGCATAAGGGAGCTATATACGGCCACCGATATGCTGGCTAGTAGTTTGGGCCATCAATGTGTGGCATATCTCACCATATCATCATCCTCAAATATTTTTGTTCATTAGACTTCAATAACCACAGGGAAGAAAAAGGCTGAAAATTGTAATTGGTCATTAAGATTTCTCAATATTCCCTCTTACTGGTTTGAGAAGAGAAAAAAAAATGTTGTTTGATCTATTATTAAAATATCAATTTTATCATTTTATCTGTCTACTGTTTGAAACAAAATGATTTTCCTTTTCTGGAATTGCTGGAGATTTTACTCATGACATTGCGTATGCTAGGCAAGCTCTGTACTACTGATCTATACGCCAAGCAAGAAATTATTTTCCAATTGTAAAAATGCTTTAGCTTACTGTATTTATGCCTTTAAACCTGAATTTGCTTATCAGTATCAAATTTAACTACCCAGGAGAAAGATTTTAGCAACAATTTTTAAAGTTTTGTGGGTTAACCATATTATGTATAATTATATATATATATATAATTTTATTTTAAATTTATTATATATTTTAAAGAAAAAAATAAAATCCTCATTCTGCTCTCCAATCAAAATACAATTTAATTTCTTTTAACCTGCCTTTTCTCATATGGATTAAGATTAGATACAAACAAATTTGAGAAAAAGGAATTTAAGGTGTAGTAGACGTTGAGGGTCATGGGAGAATAGGCTTGACATAAAAGTTTGGCGTGCGTGAAGACGTCCTTATCTAATAAAAAGCAATGTGCAGTGAATATGGATAGCTAAACAATAAATAGGAGGTGGGGAGGAGGAGGAGGAGGAGCACGGAGAGAAGGAGAGTGGGACAAGGAACGAGGGTGGTGGCACTCACGTCCGTGGAACACGTCCCAGAACTCATTGATCTGGGTCTGCGTGGGGAAATGACCACAGTCGTTGAAGTACTTCAGCAGCTCACTTCTTTCTAATCCTTGCCAGTCTTCTCTCTTGGCAAACATGGTTTCATAGACTAAAAACCAAAAGGTAAAATAGTAGAGTCTCTTTTACAAATAATGTGTCATGCACAAGTCACATACAAAGTTCTACTGTACTGCAGTTAACTGCCAGCCAGGTTTACTCTACACCTGTGGTCCAGCATTTGGATCGAGAAGCCAGTGTCAGTCTTCTGGCTAAGGGAGGAAGGCAGGGCCACTCTTCCTCACCCATTTCCACAGCATGAATTTCCTCAGACTAACATTCAGTCGGGCTCCCCATGGAGAACACAGGACAGAGGTGGGGGCTCTATCTGACTCATGACAGATGACCACAGACCTTACACACAAACTACATCATTAGCTGTAATGTGTGATATTTAATTTTGATTGTGATGTGTTCATTGTACACATTACTGGGGCTCAGTGTGATAATCCAAGGCATATACACAGCACTTAGGCGTCTAATACTACTCTTCTGTATCTCGTCTCATCTAATAGTTGCTATATAAATGTTATGTCAATCTTTACAGCACTCATACTTAAGAGAGGATTGTGGCTTCTTTCACTTAACACACTATCTACTCATACACTCATATTGCTGAAAATGGAAGTATTGAGCTTTTCTTTATGGCTGACACTGCAGTCAGCATATGTGACATGTTTTCTTTATCCATGCACCTGCTGCTAGGCACCTGGGCTAATTCCGTGTCCTACCTTATGACTAATGTGACAATGGACACAAGTGTGCAGACAGTAGGCACCTCTTTGGGGTGCTGCTTTGGCTTCTTCAGATGCACACTCAGAGTGACTTAGCTGGATTCTGTAAGATTTGTTTGTCTTTTCTTCTTTTTTAAAAAGCAATGCTTTTTTGATATTGGCGCCTGAACCTAGGGCACCCTGTATACTAGTCAAGAACTCTACGGCTGTTGTGTCTATGGCCACCACAACTCTTTTATTCTTATTTTGTGTCAAGGGATCACTAAGTTGCCCAGGCTGGCCTGAAACTTAAAAACCCATTGCTCTAACCATTATAGGTCTGCAATGCCAGATCAGCCCATTTTAAAATTTTTCTCTGCTTATCTTTTTAAGTTTATCTCCATACTTTCTGTTCCCTTTTGTCCACACTGTCACCAGTAATGACAGGAATCCCAGGTTCCTGACTCCTGGTGACTCTTGTCAGAAGTAATTTCTCCTCAAAATTTCTCACTTCTTTTCAGCTTTCAATCCACATTCTAACCACTGGGATTTCCATTATACTTTGGACTTCTGACTCAGAAATAGAGTTAGGAACAATACCTACATTTTGCTCACTGACTTCCCAACAAAGGAAGAAAACAAAGAGCTCAAGAAACTCCTTCCTGAATATGAATGGCTATGGCAGATTTTCAAACCCATCAGAAACACATGCAAATCAATATTTGATACAGGTATGTGTTTTTCTCTCTTTTCAAATCTACAAACTAAAGCTGCCGCATCCAGAGCCTAATCACATCAGATTGGAGAATGGAACTCGAGGTTCTCCTGTTTCTGGGTATTTTGACTGGGAAGTGCCAGCATCTGCATTTCATTGCTTCAAAGCTTCTCATAGTACAGGGCTTCAATCTGTTGACTTCTGGGCAATAATCCAGAAGTCTTAGGGACACCAGACCCCTGCAGAGTGGCCCTCAACCCCTGTTGGAGTGGCAGGGGGGACAACTGAGGTATGAAAATCTAGGTTTTGAGAAACTTAGCTTCATTGTATTCATGCGTTCCCATGACAGTGTATTTTTTAACCTCCATCCTGTCCCTATTACAGTTTTCTATGCCATTCAGAGTACTTTATGGGATTTGCTTTCAAATAAGTTAGCTGGGCTTGAATCCTTTTCTCAGGATTTGTTTCTCGAAAGGTCTAAAATTAAGACACAGAGAATGTCCTTTTGTTATTTACATAAATATATTTTTATAAAGATTCCTGTACTCTTCTTAATTTCTTCTTTGATCATCCTTAGACGTCTTTTGTATCTTTAATCCCATACTCCTGTGACTATGCAGTGCATAGTGTACAGTAGAAACCCTCTGTAGCTCACTAGTAGAATTATTGAACTAAGCTTGTTAGCCAGTTTCAGTAAACAGATAACTGAAATTATGAAAATTAATAGTTTGAAATTATTGAAATATATTTTAAAAGGTACACAGGTATTTGCCAAACATAAAAGATAGCAATAATTGTATAGAAAAAGAAGAGAATTCTATAAGAAACGTGACTAAAATACCTTGCAAATTATGTGAACTCTAGTTATAATGTAAGTGAAGGTTATTCATGATTCTTTAAATTATCCCTTTAGCTATTCAGATTCTATGTTGGACAGAGTGCCATCTGTCTAATCAAATGACTTTTTCTGACTTTGTCTCATGCCAGCCTACCCACAGTGATATGTATACATAAACTGCACCATTGTTCTCTGTCTGTAATCTTTAGTGCCTTCTCAACTTGACTAGGAATCTAACCAAGAAACACATATAAGTTATCCATAGACTTTTAAGACTTTTACTCAATAATCTTATAAGCTAGATACCATCAGAATCCAGTCTGGAAAAACAGATCTACATAGGGTGTGAATGTGTCCATCTGTATGTGTTTCCAAAGTAAAAATAAAATTAAAAAATTAATAATAATAATAATAATCAAAAATTTGAAATGTGTGATTACAAGTCAAGAGTAAAAATCATGGAGGTAGAAATAAAGCTAAAATAAACAAGCTACTATAAAATAAAAGCATAGTGACAGAATTCAGAGTATGATGATAATACCAGGTTTTTAAAAAAATGGGGGGAAAATGCATGTAAGTGGGAATTCTATGGCTGAATACTAAAATAGACTCTTTCATGGTGCCTCTTAGGAATGGCCAAAGAAGTGTTGTCAGTGCTCTAGATAAAGAGTAGACAAGTCGTGTGGTCTGAATCAGTGGTGGGAACAACACACAAGGGTTTTCCATGAAGCAACATGTCTTGACCCACATCAGAGCACACCAGCTTTTGAGTAAGGGTAATTCTTGTTAAAGACCAAGCATTCTGGAAAGAGGAAATAAAACCATGTGGATGCATTGTGGCTATTGAGGATGCCAACTTAAATGTTCTCAGCTTGGTTAGTGCGTGTGTGTGTGTGTGTGTGTGTGTGTGTGTGTGTGTGTGTGTGAGAGAGAGAGAGAGAGAGAGAGAGAGAGGGGGGTGGAGGAAGATAGGAAGAGGGAGGGAGAAAGAGAGGGAAAGGGAGGATATTCTATCCTGGACTGACAGATACTATTATGCCTCAGTTGTTCAGACCCCAAAGAACCATCAGAGCACAAAAGCTTTTCAGTCTCCCTAGAGAAGATAATGTCCCTCAATATGTTGTCAGAAAGCCCTTAAACCAAGAAAGTAAGATGCCCAGGACCAAATCAGTCAAGATTCAGCATCTTCTTCCTCCACGTGGCCTGCAACAGAAACACTGATGTACTCCTCTTAAGAAGCAATATACTAAGAAAATCAAGGAGATGTTGCAGAATAGGCTAAATTTTGGCCAAGAGAATGAAGGAAACCAAAGAAAAAAATGCTAGGATTTGTCAAGAGATGTAAGCTGCCCTCACTGAATACTTCTACTTCTAAGTCTGAGTCTAGTAAAAAAATAAGTCTTGAAGTGTAGCAAATAATCAGTCATTAAAAAGTACGATAAAATAAATAAAATAAAATGAGCAAGGGGAAAGCTAGTTGGTACAATAACCAAAAGTCAGATTTTAATAAGTATTAGAAAATCTGCATTTCAAAGCATACCAGAATATAAAACTATAATTCATAGAAGATTATTAAGATATCTTACTGATTTTGTACTAGTGGGTGGTGCACTCATGACTAATAATCTTGAAACTCCAAGTACATGTAGGTGGGACCTTTATTCCTCTTCTTCCCTCAAGCTTATAAACTAAGTTCCAACAGCTTCCAAAATGAAAACAGGTCCTCACTGCCTCTGCCTCTGTCTTCTCAGCTTTCCAACTGCCTGACTTTCCGCTGTACTATCTGATTGGGTGAAACCTAGAGAATTCTACAAATGCCTTATCTAACGTTTTGAAAATCGGACTATAGAACTAGATCCCCTCATTGTCTCTCTGAGTCTCTTTCTCTATTTGGCCTCTTCTTTCTTTAATGTCTGACAACAGAAATGGAACAAGTATGGCTCATTTTGAAAATATATTTTTATGTATAAACTTCATGAAAATTGTCTCTTGAACAAATGGTTTTTGCCATTCCAGTACACTGGTCACATGTTAAATAGTGAACGTTCATTGAAAGACACAAGCCCTATCTTCATGGTTCTTTTATGAACGTGAAGCCCCAAATATAACACAAACCTGTCATAACTAGCTGAAGCTATCAAATGTAGAACATTGATCCCCATAAAAACATAAAATGATCCCAATTAAGTATAATTTACTTGTATCATTCATTTTAATTCTTAAAATGATTGATCTAGTAATACATACTACCTAAATAACAGTCATCTGATTAAATATAAATTTTTTTTAAAAAGTGTATCCTTATTTTTTATGAGCAGAATCCCTAACAATTTGAAGTAAAGTGTGGTTTATTTTGCTCAGGATGCTTTAACAATTACCTAGTATTACAATTTAATATTCATTTCAGGAGTGGCCAACTCTTTCCCCAGTAGGCAGAGCGTCACCCATTGTAACTCTCAAGACCTCCATTCCTTCCAAAGCCACTTCAAAGTTCCTGACTTGTGACTCAGGCTAAACCATTCACTTAAAATCTCTTGGAAATAAGAATTTTTTAAAAAGTGTCTCAGGCTGGAAATGTCACCTGGTAGAGTCTTTGCCTAGAGTGCATGAAACTCTGGTCTCTCTAACACAGCATAAAAACAAGCATGATGATGCAAACCTGTAATCCCAGGTTTGTAGATGGGATGTAGAGGGGGGAGGAGCTGGAGTTCAGTCATTCGTAGCTACATCAAGGTTCAAAGTCAGCCTAGGCAAATGAGAGCCCCCTCTCAATATATAAATAGGTAGATAGAACATATGTAGGAGATGATAGATAGATAGATAGATAGATAGATAGATAGATAGATAGATAGATACCAGTCTCTAAGTAGCAATGTTGGTCTGTTTCACTTCTTCAGAAAACAGTAGATTTTTTTCCTTATTTTCTGATCCATAGGTCACTGGAGCAGCTCATATTTATATCTTCTGTGGAATCTGATTCTTTATCTGTTTCCAACACATTCCCTTTAAATTTCCTTTTACACTTTGTGTAGCCAAATGAGGATTCTATTGTTTATAAACAGAGACCTAGTGAATTAATCTAAGTACACAGCATACCACTTTAAAATGCAAATGGAAATATAAAAAATACAGTCTCCCTTTCCATTGCTAGGAGTAGATATAAATATCTTTTCATTAAGTAAAATTTGGTTCTAAACCTAGTACCAGACAAGAAGTGACTGCAATACTTACATTTTTTTCTGTCCATCCATTCTTCTAACTCTCCAAAGTATATAATCTGTCTTGTCCTCCAAAGACCAAGACGATGTCTAACACGGTGGATTAAACACTGATACATTTTTATAACTGCTTTCAAATTTGGCCCATGATACCAAACCTATGAAAAGTAAAAACATACCATAATGTTCTTCATATATTTTTGTTATTTTTACCCATTTGGGCATCCAGAGTAAACAGCTTAGGTAAAATCCATTCTTGAAAATCTTCTACACAGAAATATGCACCCTGCAGTGCACTGTCCTCTGAGAACTGACAACTACTTCCATCACCAGACCTTCTGTGCTGGGTAGTTTCCTTGTTATTTGACACAAGCTAGATTCACTTAAGAAAAGCAAACCCCAATTGAGAAAATGTAACCATTACTGTGCCTGTAGGGCACTGGGACATTTTTTTTTAATTAACTATTTTTGCAGGACATCCCAGCCTACTAGAGGTGCAACCACCCATGGACAAGTAATCCTGAGTGGTATGAAAAAGCAAGCTGGACAAGCCATGGAGGGAAAGGCTGAATGCATTACTCTAGGCTTTCTGCTTCAGTTCCTCAGAGTCCCTTCCCTGCCTTCCTTCAGTGATTGAGTGGAGTCATGCTGTGCAAACAAAATAATACCTCCTTCACAGGTTGCTTTTGGTTCTGGTATTTTATCACAGCAAAGGAAAGCAAACTAGAACACCTTTCGTGCCTTAGCCGACTATACTCTTGTGAACTGTGAGCCAAAGTAAACCCTTCTGCTTTACATTTGTTTTTGCCAAGTATTTGGTAATACTGATAAAAGTAACTAATACTATGAGAAAATACTGATTAAATTCTCTAACACTATAATACAAAAGTTAACATAAATTATTGTAAAATATTTCAATTGTATTTAGATAACGGGCAAGCCTACATTATCCTCCTGGATGCTTCAGTCTGTCTTTTGTTTGATTCTGTCATGTTAGCACAAGGGCACTTAGTGGGAAGTGGCTCCTCTAACTGTTAGCAAGAGCAGGCCCTCTCCTGCTTATTACTCATCTACCCTTTGCAGTTGTGCAAGCTCTGGTCCTATTTGCTTCTTTATCATTCTCTGTGCAGCTCAGGACTTTTTCAGAGAACTTTGAAGGCTGGTACGTTTTCCTAACCCGAGTATCTATCTACTGAATGGTGTTGCGTTGCTTGTATTCAGCTCCTAGAAGATGTTGTGCTAGGTCCTACGAGGAAACACCTACCTGATCTGTTGATTTAACCCTGTTCAATCACTGACATGTGGCTATATCCCAGAGAATCTTTATTCTAAAGCCTCATGAAGCACAGAGGGAAACAGACTTAAATGACTAAATCAATGAAATAAAATGTAAGATAACAAAATGAAATAAAATATTCTAAGTAGCCACTTTAAGTTTATATGAATAAGCATACACTTAAATATGTGAGTAACAAAGGCAGGAAATACGAGTTGTGATTCTGATATCAAATTTTTTTTTTTTTTACAAGCAGTAAAAATTTACTGGCAGTCTTAGCCATACAAGGATGCAGAAGACACTGTCTCTTTTCTCGATTTGGTACCTACCTCATAATTACTTATTAGGTTAATGTCCTAGTAGAATACAATTCTCTGAGAATATGAATCTTATATGTCCATTAAATTGTATACAAGGCCCAGAGCTTTCTTATGACTTATTTAAAACCTAATGCATGGTTTTTTTGAATAATTAAATAGACTATAATCGCACATTGGAATCAGGGGAATTTTTTTTCCTAAACATTCTAATGTAGTCTCTTAGCCAAGAGTGCTGTTTCTGTGTACTGCTCACTCCCATAAATTTTAGAATCATTATTTTTGATGGTAATTAGAGTCATGGGAATAGACATCATTGTTCCAGGAAGCTGTGTACCGTAGAGAAAGAATCCTATAAAAGAAAGATTGAGATGGATCCAAGTCAAAGGCAAAGAGATCTATTCCATAAATACTAAAGCAGTAGCCAGAGCCTCTCTTTTGTCACTCTCTGCCTCTAACACATTATTCCTAACAGCCCATGCTGCAATCTAAAAACTCTTGTCATTGATCTATGTAACGTCACAAATTACATACCTGTTATAAGCCTTGATTCATAACATGGTTTCCAACATGACTTTTAAGAACCTTCTAGAATTCCTCTTATCTTTAGCTCCCTCCAATTCTACTGCCCTCACAAGACTCCACCTGCCCCAAAAGTGTTCTATCTCACCCAAGGCTATTGGTATTATCTTTCCTTGTGCCTCTATGACTCCACAACCATCTGGCAAAATAGAACTCTCTACATCTCAGTATATTAGCACTGACCAACCCCTACACCAGACACAGCAATTTTGATTAAGTGATTGGCTTTATTAATTAATTAAGTATTCATAATTAAGTATTCATAGAGCATCTAAGATTGTTAAAAGTCAGCTGTACTTTTAACTGGGATGCGTGCTACATGAAATCATACACCAGAAAATTGAACCCAGTATCTACTGACTATTATTATATTTAAAAATACACATTGTTGGATTGATGTGATTCTCTTTCAGTTAAAAATATTAAATAAAATATGTTATATTGTTAAGTAAATATTCTACAGGGAACTAGGAACCAAACATTTATATAACAAGTCTATTCTATATGAAGTCAGCATGTGAGCCCTGAATAGCCTAAGCAGACTTTGTTGTTTCTATAGATTTTGACACATAATAATGAGAGACAATTAATATTCTATCAAATTTTCAAAGGATTTTATAAGCTTCAAAATATTAAAGACCTTTGACTCATGTGTTGTCCATTGCTATTGTTACTTTAAAACTTGGATTTTTAAAAGATTTTAAACACTTTCTTAACCTAACCCTAAAATTTTGACCAATATCACCCAAGGACTAAAATTATTTAAGTTATAAATAAAATACTGATATGAAGTAAGATTTTAGAGATATTACATTAAGAAATACTATTCTATTTTTATGTTGTTGCAATTTTTATGATTATTATATTGAAATCAGAAACTAACAAACAGATTTTTTTAAAGAAAAGAACTTTTTGAATGGTAGAAATTATACTGGTTGAAATCTCTGTGATCTTCTGATTTATGAATGGTAAGATAAATGAATACTGCCTCATTATTTCCAAATACACCCAAACTGAGAGGATTTCAAAAGCAATAGTGAAAACTGAACAATCATTGTAGTAAACAGTGTCCACAGCGAAGAGTTGGAAGTCTCCCCGTAGAGGGATAGCCGCAGTGCTGGCAATTATTCAGTGATTTGCTGTGCAGCTTCCAGAGCAGAATTCCCCTCAAGATTCCCCAGTAGCAACCTTTCATGTAGGCATGGTCTTGGAAGCATCATTTATTGCGCTATAAGCCTGTCCCTCTAGCATTTTGTCAGTAGGTAAACAACTTTAGCCATGTCAACGAACCAGCCATCTATTTCACAAAATGGCATGGCAGTGATAGAACAGGCACAACAAATCAATGATCATAACAGAATTTATAACCAAATAAAAGTCTACAATCTTCCTTCTATTGGCTCTGATCCCCTAAGGTACTTCCCACTGTTTTCCTTTCGTCTTCTACTGCCTCAGAGAAAACTCTTTCCTTTTAAGCCTCATCTTAGTTACAATGTTGTTAAACTTTCTGGATTCATTTTTGTTCCAGAGGTTATGAATGACTACTGTTCTTTCTGAGAGCAGGAAATAATACACTTAAATTATGTAAGATATAAAAACTGAGCACAAAGAACATCAAAGCTCTGCCTCATGAGAAAACCATGACAAATATCTAAAATAATGTTCTAATGAGTTGATTTATTTATTTCACAGTTATCTTTTGAGTAAAGAGAAAGACCATAGGCTAAACACTGTTTTCTATATTTTAAAACAGTAGCAAACAAGACAGGGTTTGTAATCTAACCCAAATAAAGAATTTAAACACATAAAGAGGTAACGAACAAGAAAAATAGCAGATAATAAGTCATATGGTTGAAATGCTAGAAATGTATATTATATGTCAAGGCAATACAAATGTATATTATATGTCCTGATATGAATGCAAAAAAGAATCTACAAACTCTCAATTAAATCATAAAAATTGTGCTTCCTGTATTAGTTGTCTCTTGGCTGTGATCTACTAACTAATAAATAGCAAACTATGAAATGAAAGGCTTTATTGATGTTGATTGTTGTTGACTGCTGTTGTTGTTGTTGTTGTTGTTGTTGTTGTTGTTGTTCAGTCCCAGGAGATAACGTCCACAATGGAAGTAGGGGTACAGTGGCAGTTCCAGGAGGAGGCTCATCACAATCTGTCTATAGTCATGAGCAGGGAGAGATGAGTGCTAGTGCTCAGCTGGGTTTCTCCTTTTTATTCATTCTAGGACTCAGCCCATAAAATGGTAAAGCCTACATTCAGGGTGGCTTTTCCAACCTCATGAGCAGAAATTTGCTTCTGTGGTGAATTTGCATCCTGTCAATTTGACGGTATTACACATTATGTACAGAGTGGCACAAGGTATAGATGATCATGATGCAGAGAACTAGATAGAAGAATGTAGGAGTTGGCTCTGCACTGTAGACCAGGAATTGGGAGGATTGGTTGCCTGAATGACTTGGAGTTTATGTGGAGGAGGAGGAGGAGGAGGAGGAGGAGGAGGAGGAGGAGGAGGAGAAGGAGAAGGAGAAGGAGAAGGAGAAGGAGAAGGAGAAGGAGAAGGAGAAGGAGAAG